>CM022760.1:20879045-21164045 GCA_012411365.1 Ameiurus melas
AAAAATTGTGTAGCAATATATCACAATATTTTATTGTATACTATACAATATACTACTAGACAATATAGGTTGACTTCACTCTAGTTTTTTAAGTAGACCTACCTTCTACAGTATTTTGCCATTTAATTAGATACACCTTCCATACTACCATGTCAGTGTCACAGCTCAGCTAAGAATGATCCAACACCCCAATAATATTTAGTCAGAGGTGGTTCTGTGGTGGCCCCTTTTGTCTGATTTGAAAAGTGGACAAATTGTACTTAGCAAAAGATGGGACACAGACAGCACTTGCATACCTACAACGTGATTCATATAGAAGTCATATCTAATACAAGTAGGTTTTTGATGACCAGGACATTAAAATGAATTTTTATACTTGTCTTCCATTATGAGGTTATAAAACTCCATAATTAAGTGCAGTGATAGACCAGCTTGACAGAGCATAATTTATTTTCATCCCTCTGTAATTTATTTTTTTATTTAGTTTATGCCTCTTTTTCTCCTTTTATGGGTTTGAATATTTGCACAGATCTGGGTTGTGATAAAGTGCTCTGTTGGGGAAGTTTGTAGTTCAGCAACATCTCTGAATGAGGACACAACAGCCTTACAGACCATAAAAAACATCACTTAGGAGAACACTGAACCATCTAAATCTTATGAATAAACAAATGTGTACTGAGACTTCCACTGCTATTTGTTTGTCTGTATGTATGATATGCTTAGCAAACTAATCAAACAGAGTAGATTATAATTTTGTGCTACTTTTACAAGGTGATACTCTAAAAACAGAAACACCGGGGACAGATTTAAATTTGGTGCCTTTGCTGGTTTGAGGCACAATTGTGCTTTTTTGCTCTGCTTGCCTGCCATGTCATATATTGACACACAAATGTGGCACAGGCCACACTGAGAGCCCTGCCCCAGTCTGAATGGCCTACTTACACAATTGTCTGGTAATCTGGACAGGCCACTGATTCAATTAGTGAATGTTGGCTCTTTTTCCTTCATGTTTTCCATTGATCATTAGCCATTTCTCATTAAACATAGCACAGTGTGTTGAGCTATGATCAATGTGCACAGGGCTTTTTCAGGGTTAAACGGCATCATATATTCAGAGAATTATGCTACCGCTTCCTGTTAATGGCAAAGAAGAGCTTATTTAGTCTTCTAAAGGAAGGTTTACTAAAACCACAAGCACATTCTTCAGTGCATGACTGAATTATATACTCATTACTGAATTATGAAAACAGCACAGCAAAATTGGGGCACAAGTGTGCATTTAGATATCTGAATTGTATGCTTTTAGCATTAACATTACTTGAAGACTAAAAAACAGCCAAACAGCTAGAGCTACAGAGATAGAGCTATGTTAATTTCTTATTAGCTGCACACTTGACAAGTTTAATGTTTAATGTTATGATTTTATTATTCTATTTGTGTATTTTTAGTTCTCTTTTGGAAAGTTAATTTTGTTTCATAAACTGCAAAACACCCTCTGGACAGAGTGGTAGTAGAAATCCATGCTTGAGCTCAATAGCTGTAGCACTACCACTGCCATCCACTTTTGCCATTGCCTCTCTGTGTCAGCCCCCTTCAGTGTTGGATAATGATGCAGGGTAAAAGTATGGGCTAATGAGGGGCTGTCAGACCAAAGCATGTCTCAGGAGTCGAGCCTTTTTCAACCCTAGTAACTTCCATCAGAATGCATCTAAGTAAATTTATGATTGTGCTATACAAAAAAATAAAATTGTCCTCCATAAGTATTACTACTTATCATACGTTCTATGATTTTAATATTTCTATTAAAATCATAGAAAGATTAGTGATTCGAAACCCTTGTCATAAGTCCTGGTGGGATAATATGATCTTTTTGTCCCATACAAAATTTACTCCTTAATATCCAGAATACAAAATAGTGTT
This sequence comes from Ameiurus melas, assembly GCA_012411365.1. Taxonomy (NCBI): domain Eukaryota; kingdom Metazoa; phylum Chordata; class Actinopteri; order Siluriformes; family Ictaluridae; genus Ameiurus; species Ameiurus melas. Next base: position 20,880,966 of record CM022760.1, read on the forward strand.
GTTGTTTTTTTAAGTAACACACTGTGATTATAAAAAAAAACATGTAGCTACTCAGTCAGGGGTAAAACCACACAGTCACTGCATGCAAGCACACAGGATTAACCGCTTATAAGCTTATAAGGCAAATATCCAACCAGTATTTATTTGGATTTGAATGTGAACTGAGTGGGACATTGTATGTATGTGTACAGTAGAGATTTGGAACTGAGAGATGTGTGTGTGTGTGCGAGTGTGAGAGTGTGTGAGTGTGCACACTGCTACTCACCGTCCTCAGCATAATGCCATCATCTTACACTAGAACCAACTATTGTGCATGATCACAGCCCTGAAGCTCTCAGACCCATTTGACATGGTCATAATGGTACACTATCCAGCTTTCAGTGCAGGAAAGACAGATATGTGACTGAAGTGAGCTGCAGATGGGCAATGTGCGTATACAGTACTGTACAAATGTTTAGGCACATACAAAGAAATGCTGTAGTGCAAAGATGCCTTCAATATAATGAAATGAAATGTTTCTACATTAAAAAAAATACAGTAAAGAGTAGTAAACTGTAAATTGTAAACTGTAAATAAAACAAAGTCAATATTTGGTGTGACAAAATTTTTTTTAAATAGTAGTCTCCGGTACAATTTGTGCAGTTTTATAAGGAAATGAGCTGTACGTTTTATTGAGCATCTTGCAGAACCAGTCACAGTTCTTCTGGAGACTTTGACTGTCGCACTTGTCTCTTATTTTTGCAGCAAAACCCAGCAGCCTTCATTGTGTTTTTTGTATGAAAAGTGGTCTCTTGCGTAATATGCTGCTTCCTTTACAGACATACAAACATTTTTCTGTAACATTTAAATTTGTGCTAGAAAATGTTTGTGAATCTAAAATGTTTTGTACCGACTTGATCATGTAGAAGTCATAAAATAAAAAAATGTAAAATAAAGATTGTACTAAAAAAAAATAGGGTGACTAAAACTCGTACTTGTATAGTACTGTGTGTGTATGTGTACATCCGGCCACCGCATGTGTGCATCATGGGTGGATGGATCCCACACATATTTGCACACTTGAACTCAAGCTCTCATTTTACACACTCATTTTGTCTCATTTTACAAAATGCAATTGATAAGCAGAATATGGCTTATTCAAAATGTTAGGCAGACTGTCTCAAGGATTTCAAAATGTTTCTTAGGTTATACACAAAACATAACATGAAGGGGAGACCAAATCTCCTGGAATGATGTTTCCATTTACATGATTCCACTAGAATCCTGGTATGTGGTGTTTAGGTTTTTTTTCATGCTGAGGGAAGTGATAGGAGAGAAAGACATGCACTGTAACTAAGCTTTGAGATACTTGCTTATTTTCTGTGGGGAGCGTGGTAGAGGCAGGAGGGGGGATGGGGAGGAAGGAGCACAGAAAAGAAGAACATGGCTAAAGTAGAACATTTGGGGATGAAAGAAAGTTTACCTGACAGAGAAGATGAAATGGGGGCAGAGCAGAAAGGGGCTCCTAAAACAGTGTAACTTCTTAAATAATGTGATAGTGGCAGATTTAGCAGATATTTATTATTATGTCTCATTTCATGAAACAAAAAATTACGTATAATTTCAGTTACTGAGCAGATGTTTTATCCGTTGTTGCAAATAGATCCTAACATATACTGCCACAAAATGCTTGTAGTGTCAGTTTATGGCTAGAATACAGTCACAATTGAAAGCAGATACAATTTTATAGCAATAATGACATTATCATAGTATTTTTTGTGATTTTACAGGCTTGTAATTTAGTTTGGCCTATTATTGTGAGCAGGAACAGGAACTTTGAGGCTAAATCATCACTAAAGATGATATCAGATCTGCTTACCAGTGAAAAAACAGCATTGCCATTGGGGCCACCTTAGCAGGTCATGTCTCTTTATAAACAACTAGACATTATTTAACATCCAGGGCTTCTCCACGTGTCCAGAGCATGTGAGGCAGTGTAACAGCCTGCTATTTCCATTATCTCTCTTCTTTAACCATCGCAGATCAAAGCTTCTTGAAACCTCCTGTTACATGTCAAATTCCCTGAGTAAGCTTTCTAAAATCCATGTGACAGCAGCAGTACTGCTTCTTGATCTTAAAGCCATTACTGGAGAAAACTAGAGGATATGCAGGAGGTGTGTACAGTCAGACACATTAAACCTCTGAGCACTAGAGAGCCAAGCTTAAATCCTTGCCATGATGAGGGGAGAATAATGTGCATCTTAAGCACAGTGCACAGCATAAATCCCTCATCAGATGTTGGTCTGAAGACTTCCCGTTTGCAATTCCACTAAGTGGCACTTTCAGTAGCTCTGTTGAACTTGACTTTATATGCAGATGAGTAAGAAAGGAGGGTTTATTTAGGTTAGTAGGAGGAAGGTAGACAATAATGAAATGGGAATAAAAAGGGTAAGGTGTGAAAATTTGAGGCATGAAAGAGGGAATAGGAGGAGTGCAAAGGCTGAAAGCAAACCTCTATAGAACACTCCCCATATATGCCGGACATTCAAATGGCTAAAAGGTAAAGAGCACATGCTTCCTGCAGCACTGAAATAGGGACCAATCAGCATCATAATGTGGACTCTTATCATACAGTCATTGTATCAGAATATATTTCTCTCTTGCCCTTAATTTATATATTTTTATCTTCTTTAACTAATGGACCTCAGCAAGCCATCCAATTGAAGTTTACCTCATAAAACTTACTATACCTCTGTTACAGTACTAATTACAAACCAAAGCACAGATGTTATTAATGGTTTATTCAAGAACACCAATGATTTAATACAACATTCAGTAGAAGCATTGGGAATTTGTGGAACATTGACCAAGGGTGGTGCAAAAAACCTTTGCATCATTTAAATGATGCCTGCACTGGGGTGGGTGCACAGTTAAATAGAGGCCACTGATGGCCTGCATTTGATTTCGTGCTATCTGTCTCCAGTGAGGTTCTACCATGAGATTAACAGAAGTAGCCTCACCAACTAGCAGAAAAACCAAGGGCTTAAAGCACTACGCCTAATCCTGAATACCCACCTGATTTAGAGCCCACACCACATACATCTGCATCTATGTTCAGTCAGGATTACTGATGAAAAGGTCACATGTAGAGATACACTAAAGTATACATCCATTGGTGCACAAGGAGTCAAAACTATGCTTTTAGGCTTTTGGGACTTTAGTGACCATGTTGGCATGCACACATTGAATGTGGGGACAGAAGGCCTCAGTGTCTCACCGCTGCGGCTGCGCAACATCCGAGCTGAAATGCCATTGGCTCCAATGGTGGTGTTACTGCTAATGGTTCCATCTACAGGGCTCGCATCCCCACCTGGCTGTTTCAGCAGCTCCTGCAGAGTCCTGCACAGCAAACATGGAAACATTAATATACTCTTTTAAAAATGCATTCTTGAAGGGTTCTTTAATGGTTTATTGGATATTTACAGGTTCTTAGTGTCCAAAATAACTTTTGTGATAGGGAAACTTCTATGATACCATATATTAGCAACTTTAGGGTTAACCAAGTGGTACAAACATATAACCATAAAGGGTTATAGCAGATCTGTCATTTGACATTGGTCATACTGTATGTGTGTGTGTGTGTGTGTGCGTGTGTGCGTGTGAGAGAGAGAGAGAATTAAAAAAACAGTATACAGTGCAAACCTTTCCTTAGTTTAAAAACTATAGTCCTCCAGATTTTCTAAAACATTCATCATAACTAATAACTTATTTTCATATATTTTCTTAAAGGTCTAGCTTGTTAGTAGCAGAATATACTTCCAATAAAAGTGTGAACAACTTTTTCTATATGTGGGTTTAATCTGTAAACCTTTTAATCTGTAAGCCATTAAAAAGTTATAAAAAATCAAGAGGAACATATGAACAATATACAGTCCCCTCCAAACATATTGGATCATCAAGGACAATTCTTTTGTTTTTGCTGTCCACTGAAGATATTTGGGTTTGAGTATGAATATGAGACAATAGATTAGAATTTCAGCTATCCTTTCCTGATATTTAGAACATGGTGCCTTTTTTTTTTAGGTGTGCAAAAGTATAGGAACAAATACTAACACTTAATGTTTAGTTGCATTTCGCTTGCTTACAATAACTACATCAAGCCTGTGACCCACTAACATCACCAAACTGTTGCATTCTTCTTTTTGATGCTTTTCCAGGATTTTACTGCAGCGTCTTTCAGTTATTGTTTGTTTTGGGGGTTTCTCCTTTCAAGAAACCCCAGTCAGTCACGTGTTCCAATATTTTTGATCACTTGAAAAATGGGTGGGTTCAAACAAATTGTGCCTTGTTCTAAGTGGTTTAACACATCAGGAAATGAAAGCTGAAATTCTGATCTATCATCTCATGTTCATCTTTTGATCTCAAACCCAAATATTTTCAGCATGTAGCAAAAACAATATAACTAGCTTTGCCATTACAATAATTTTGGAAAGCACTGTGTATGCTCTAAAAAACATAGAAATATAACAACAACAATGACACATATCTAAGACCTTTCTCTGAGTAAGACAAAAGTAATCCTGGGTCTAAAACGTAGTCCTACAATATGTAATAATAATGGATACTATTTCTTCTGGCACTGCTACATACACGTGCATTCCAAGTGAGTGCCCAGACATGTACATGTACAGCCTTCTGGCTGGTATAAGACCATGATGAGATCTAATGTGATTGCGGAACAAAAGTGTGCTCCCCTACGCCAGAAACTGCCAATGGCAGTAGACCACTGAGGCAAAAAATAAGGACAACAACACATCAGAGAGGCAGGAGAGGACGATGATGCACAGCAATCATCTCACTTAAATGATGAAGCAAATTTCAGAAATGACCAAGAGGGCAGAAAAGAGAAAAGCATGGCGAGATTATGTTCAGGTCAGCCAGTGTGTTAATCGTGTGAGCTGTCACAATTTCGGCAAATCCTTCTGTTATAAACAGGAAAGCTGAGACACAATGACACACATTATCTGTCGCAGATATCATTGGGAAGCTGAGACTAATGTTCCGTAGGCAGTGGGAGTGCTAGGTTACTTACAGAGTTTAAAGACTGAGATCACTATTGGGTTCAGTGTGTGGCATACTTAAAATAGCAATGGTCAAAGGAAAATGTTTTCTCCATAACCCTGATTTATGCAAATACAAAAAAATTTGAGGCTTAACTTCCACCACTGCATAGTGCGTAGGGTTTTTACTTTGTTTACTTTACTTTATTTACTGTTTGTAAAACTAAGAGAAGTTGATCATTTTTAGTGGGTCAGTCAAAAAATTCTATGTATAATAATTTCTTTTGTTTTCAAGGTTTAATTGGATCTTTTGAAGTTTCTGCTCCACTCTTATTCTTAAAATGCTCAGATCCGTAATTTCTGTATCTCTGGAGGAAAGCTTTAGTGGGTGAGACACTTGGCTATATAAATTAGAGATGTCTAAATGATAATAAATTGTTGATAGCATTTCTTTCTGTGGGTTACTATTTATTTTCCATTCTCTGGTTATCACCTTTAACTATGAGAAAATCCTCGGTCTAATTCACAATTTCTAACAGTTTTTAGTTGCTCGTGTGAATTACAGCTTCTGTTGAGCCTTTTTTGCAGAAAACATTACTGTCAGCGTTCATATTTGATGCAAATCAACACTACTTACAGTATTAATTACAAATTATTGGCTGTAAATAAAATCATTATGATATTTTTTTCCAATTTTTTTCCCCCTGAACCTTGGGGAAACTGTGTTTACAACATTCAGCTGTTCTCTCCAGAGGAATTTGAACACACATTTTACAGTTAAATGCATGATTACATATTTCACTAGAAACAATAGCAGCTTAATTAAGGTTTCTTGCTTCTAAATGTTCTGATTGATACACAGTTGAACATGATTCTAATTGGTACAAATTATACAGTACAGCAGTAGCGAGCAGGAGTGACGATTACAATCCTAATTTAGCTTCTCATCTGGGTGAGCAATTTTAGTTGAATTTAAAAATTAATCAAATGAACCATGTATCAATGTGAGGAATATACATACTCTGGTTTTTAAAAATGTGTTGTATAAATCAACCTTCGATATATCTGCTTCGACGATTTTAGTATTAGCATAGTCTGTGTGGTTTGCTTTGACCCTCTATTTATCTATTAAACTCTCAAATCTCCCAATACCTCTCTCTCTCTCTCTCTCTCTCCCTCTCTCTCTATAATCTGTCCAGCAGAGCATGAGTGTAGCTCAAATATCATTTACCACCATTGATTACACCTCCTTGTAATAGCACTATCAAAAATGTCACCCTCCTTTGCACTCTCCCAGACTAATATACATACTCATAATGTGAACAATCTAGACCAGTCACCCTCTTTGAAATCCATCTCATGTCCATTAAAATAAAAAATATTCTTATTATTCTGTGACATGGCTATTGTCTCATTAAGTTTCAATGACCCTTAAATCTGTAAGGTCGTTCTTAGATCTACAGACTGTGAGGTTCTTTGCATATACAGTACCGCCCCCTATTACACATTTTGTAGTGTTACAACCTGGAAATTAAATAGACTTAATTGTCAATACACATTTTCAAATTAAAAAATGTAAAATTTGTGATTCCCTAAGAAGCTTAATTAGGATTGTAATTGCAGCTCCTGCTTTCTACTGCTGTACTGTATAATTAGTACCAATTCGTATCATGTCCAATCAGTATTCACCCACATCACTGTGAAATCCACATAATCCACACAGAAACGATATAGGAGCTATTAAAACTCCTATAAAAGTCCGAGACACAGTTCTGGAAAAGTATCAATCAGACTTTGGTTATTAAAAAAAATAAAACGTTGAACATTCTGCAGCACAATATTAAATCCATTATTAAACAATGGAAAGAATATAGCATATCCACGACTCCACAGGCTGTCCACAGGAAAGCCAAAGACTGGCTACCGAGGGCATTAGTCAGAGAAGTAACGAAAAGGAAAAATGGTAAGTGTGATGGACCTGGATAGATCCGCAACTCGGGGAGTAAAAGCTGTACATAGAACACAACAGCTCAAACAATGAAAAAAGGTCATATGAAATCTCATTTGCAGTTTGTCAAAAGCATGTTTGAGACACTGCATACATGATGAGGCAAAATGCACAAAGTGAACGCTGATGATGCTCATCACTGGAAAGCCAACATTGCTCATCACCTTGAGAACACCATAAACACCACAAATATCTCTACAACTTGATGCCCCCTCCACCATGCTTCATTGTAGGGATACTTTTCATCAGCAGGGAATGGGAAACTGGTCAGGGTTGAAAGTAAGATGGATGGAACCAAATACAGGGTAACTCTTGAAGAAGAGACTTGAAACTGGGGCAGAGGTTCACCTTGCAACAGGACAATACATAATGCCAAAACTGGAGTGGTTTCAAACCAAGAATTGGAATTTGTTAGAATGGCCCGGTCAAACCCAGACCTCAGTCTGTGGCAAGACTTAAAAAATTGTTGTTCACTAATGGTCTCAATGTGACTGAGCTATAACAATTTTGCAAAGAAGAATGGACAAAAGTATCAGGAGTCAGATATGCAAAGCTGAAACACATCCCCAAAGACTTGCAGTTGTAATTGCAATCAAAGGTGGTTCTATACACTATTGGCCCAGGGGGGTGTATACCTATGCAATCAACATTTGCTTGTTGTTTGTTTTTTAACCCTTGTGTCATAAAAATTATTTTCTTCAAATGTTTGAACACAAAATGTGTGTGTATGTGTTTGTGTTAGTGTGTTTGCATATGTGTGAGTGTGTGTGTGGGGGGGGGGTGTCACTGTGTCCATTAATCATGATCATTAGAGTAAACTTTACTGTGTCTGCTTCCGAGCTCCCTTAGGCTACATTGCAGAGACAGGTCAGGTGTGAAGCCATGAGGAGTTTAACAGCATAAAAAACACTAAAATAGCAGTGTGCTGATGTGCAAGGTTTTGTCAGTGAGCGTGGACCCTCTCATTGCCACCAGACTACTCAGGGCGCCTGGAGAGGATGGGAAAGAAGCATGGGTAGGTAGGGGGCCAGAAGGATGAAAATGTCAACGCTCACCCACCATGACTTATCCAAGCAGGAGATGATAGACTTTCCAAATCAGAGAGACAGAAACACCTCCAAACACCTGAACCCTCAGTCACACATACACATTGTAGCTCTGAGCCAGCCACATCTATCCATACATGTTAAATGTATTTGGGCAGTTCTAAACAACAAGTTATTGGAAGGGACTCTAGGTGATATACGAACACTGGGAATACAAGCAGAAAACAGGACATTTTCTAATTTTCTCAACAAACATTTCCCCATGGTTTACATGTACAGGGACTCTCATAATATGAAGTTGTACTATAAGCAGAATGTATGAAGTGATGTTAATTAGAATGGGAATGTGAACAGACACACTCTCTGCTTCTCACACACCATTTAGAAGGATTATATTTATTTATTTATTTAATTTCTTCTTCTTTTTTAAACAGAAAATCCTATATTATGTAAAGTGTATATATCTCATATACCTGCTTATAGGTCATAAAAAGCAAGACTGCCTTTGATTTGCCAATTACCTCCATTCTATGACTTATTATACAATACACAGTAATGTCCCTGGCTCTAGTACTTCCTTTATTCTGTCATATGAACATTGCACTTGCTAGTCTTAAATGTTGCTACTGTAGTACTCGATGTAGATTGAATTATGACCCAATAACTAGGAACCATTCACATTAGTAGCTAAAGGTTTAAATTATTCTATACAACATCAATTTATGCTAAAAGCCCCTCAAACTGCCATAATATCATAGATGGAATGCGATATTTACATGGTAGGTAGTTGATGAGTTGAGGAGTTACCACAGGTATTCTGGTTTGTTGAATGTGTTAAACATATAACAAAAATGTAACAAAATACTTGGCTTGTTATGTAGAAGCACTAGGCGTATATAGATGATGTGTAGAAGCACTAAGAGGCAGAGTGAGGATTTGTGACAAAACATGCACAAAGAGTGGCAAAAGAGCAAAAGGAGAAGATTTAATCTCAGGAGCAATGATCAGAATGTCAGTAATGCTCTGTTTTAGAGAGATATTAACTGAAATTAATTTTCCTAAAATGTGGTACTTTTTACTCACCACAAAATGTCACCTACTTTTAAAGGGCTTTTACATAATTAGCGCAGCCTCAGTCTGAGATGTGAGCATTGGAAAGGCGAGGGAAGAGCTTGGCAGACTTGTGAATTGCTTTTTGCTTTATGATTCCCGACAGGTCATTTGATATTCAGAGAGTGTTCTTGAATATTCAAAATGAGGACAAAAATGTTTTGATTTTTATCAGAGAATGGATGAGAGATCCTTAGTAGGAACTGTAGTGGCCAAGAGTGTGTCAGGTAAAGATCTTATAATCTAGCACTTTTTCTTGCAAATACCGGCAGAGTACAAAAATCTGAATCATTTATAGTATATGAATTTTCTTCTTCAATTTACTAAAAGGTGGGTGCCATCTTTAAAAACCTTCATCAGCCATAACATTTTATTTTGAGTTCATGTGTAGGACAGATTTAGCTTTTAGAGCTTATAAGATGGGAAATAATACTACAGAATGCCTCCAATATTTTTACTGATAGAAGTTTCAGTGTATTATTCTGAAATGTAGTTTATACACTTATTCTGACATTAGTTACTTTATGACTGTAATTTATTACTTTAAACTTAAGAATAAAACAAACATTATAATCCCAGCAAGTAAGTATAATTATATCCATTAATTATATGTAAATAGATAATTATATGTATATGATTATATATTATCAAACACTGCAAGTAAGTATATGACAAATCAAGGGTTTTTTGTGTTTTTTTTCCCTCCATCTCAGAGACACTGTGACTGTGACAGTCTGGTAGTGGTGAAACCTGGGGTGAATTTTATGCATTGTAGAATATGGTCATAAAATATGTTAATAAGCACTTTCACTCACAGAGCTTTTAAACTCACCTTGAGTTGTTGACCTCATTTTGTCCACCTCGGCTCCTTTCCAAACCCAGCTTGGTGAAGATGCCTACCAGGACCATGATGGCCACCACACCACAGATTATATAGACAATAATTTGCGTACGATCCCTCTCATGCTCTGACTGCACCTCAGTGATAGTGGCCCCAGGTTTTCCTGTGTTGGCCCAAAGTGGTGTATCATAGTTGGAGCATGAGGTCTGGTCTAGACGTTGCTGACGGAACTGGCAGCAGAACCGGTAAAAGCAGGTGCCACAGCAATATAGGAAAACACCTGCATTGCAATTAAATGGTGGGTCCCACTGACCCATGACATCATAATAACCCTGGCAGCGGGTACCTGTGGGTGGGACTGTTTCCTCCACTATTTCTCCTGCAGGTGAGCTCAGTATTAGCGTTCCTTCTGATGTCATGGTGGGATCTGCTGTCCGATTGGACAGCTGCATGTCCATCTCTGTGATAACCTCATCCTGGGCCTGTGAGGCACACCCAAGTAAAGCAGCCAGGACAACGTGGAGTAGAAAAGACGGGCTAACCATCGTGCTGTAAATACTTAAATACTTAGAGGCTGTAAGACTGCTATAATTTGATAGCAAGTGTTAATCATGCAAGCTTGAACTTTGAATGGATAATTATTTAACTAACTTAAATTATTAAGTTAGATAATTATTTAGCTAACTAACTAATTTACTGTTTATGCTAATGACAAATACCAGTTTGTTAAGACATGCCAATAATTTACAAGTTAATACTGCAGAATATTGTAAAATTGTAAACTAGGTGTTAGAAGAAATGTTCACTAATTATCTAAATCAGACCAACAGAAATAATATTTTACATTAACAGTCTTAAATAAGAAAAATATTAAATACAGGTATTTGGAGATTTTCTGCATTCCCTTGCTACTGCATATCAGTAAACAGTTTCCAGCATTGCACTAGGTAGTCTGGTCAACAGAGCTGACCTGTTCATCCAAGCAGTTTCATTTCAGTTTTTGCCACTACAAACAAGTAATTAATGGTTCCTTTATGAAGAGCTGTTCCTCCTCTTCTGCCTGAGGTAAGGAGTCCTAAAGAGTTCACAGCAGGTGTTTTTATAGCAATCCAACATACTCCACTCAGAGCCCAGACTTAAAGTTCCAAGGAAAGCAACAGTTCAGGACAGAAATGAAATCCTTCCTCTCTGCCCGAACCCCTCTCTCAACTCTGAGAGAGAGAGAGAGAGAGAGAGAGAGAGAGGTAGAGGGAGAGGGGGGGGGAGTAGGGAGTAGGGGGAGGGGATTGTATTATCTACCCAGCTGCAGCTCAGTAAAAAGGCTAAGGAATGGATATTAAATTATGTTATATTTAAGGACATTGCAATTGTAAAAATAGCTTTATGAAGCAAAAACCTATTTCTATTTTTAACGGCAGCCTAATTGTTCATATTTGCACAAAAGTGCCTCCAAGTGTGTGTAAGTTGGGGAAAGGGAAAGAAGGGGTGAATTACTTCAACAGCCAGCACAAGTTGCATGCTATAGTGTAGCATATAGTGAATATTCTTCTTCCTAAGCCTGTCACTGTAAACTGTCCTAAAGGTGCAGGATGGAGATAAACACATGGCATTATAAATGTATGTGTGTGACTGCACGATAAAATCCAAGGTTTCAATTGTCAAATCATTCATGCATTTGCAAAATCCAAACCTGTCCAAGCCCATTATGGCTGCCAAGACTCCCCCACCTACTGTCCATCAACATTCTTAAAGATTCATAAACATTCTGCAGGTTGAAGATGCAAAAAGGACTATAACGAGGAGGCTTGTGTTTAAAGGTCTCTCATTTAGTCCATAATGCCTTTGGGAATAAACTAAGGCTATCACACAGCAGGCAAAAGTGGCCCAAATCCGATCTTTTTCTTCAGATGTGACACAGATATGTTACTTGCATGGCTGTGTGAACAGCAGCAAACAGCCTGAATCTGATATTTTCAATTCCAGTTTGGGCCATTTTCATATGTGTTACTGAAATCCGATACATATCTGGTAATAGGCAATGTGACCTCTGTCTGAAGAGGCAGATCTGAATTCATGCGAGTTTTACATCAATCTAGCTCACCGTTCATCATAATTTCGTGCTGAAAGATAATCTCGTGGAAGGAAAGATGGAGGATAACAATGAAGGAGGATTTCAGTAGCAACATAATGACATAACGGACTTCATAAATATGTGGGGTGATGTTGTCGTACAAGCAATTTTAGAAGGCAGATATCACAACCACTCTGTGATTGAAGAGATCTCAAATGAAATGGGTGAACACAGGCATAGAGAACCTGCAGTGCTGTAGTGCCAAAGGAAAGTTAGAAGTTTAAAAGCAAAATTTAAAGAAACCAAGGATGGAAATCAAAGAATTGGCCATGGCTGAATAACGTGGCTGTTTTACAGCAAGATTGAATGCATTATGTAACGGGTCAGTTTAGGAGCGTGATCTGTTCAGACTAATATCAGATATAGGCTGCAGTGAAACGCCTAAGAAAAAAAAAATTATTTGTTTATAAAATAAAATTAGGGGCTTTTTTTTTTTTTTTTTTTTTTTTTTTTTACTTTTAAAAAAAAAATTTAAAAAAAAAAAAAAAATCCAATAGATAGAAGATGACTGACTCTCCTATGACTGACTCTTCTGTCATCATACATTCCTCTTTTCTGTTCCCTCTCACATCTTTTCCTCTTTGATTGTTGGATGTGCAGAGGTGATACAGAGAAGCTAGCTGTCAGGTGACGTGAAGCAGAGCACTATTCTCTGTCAAGGCATACAAGTGAGCAAAAATGATACTGTGTACTATATAAACAAAAACCAGAGGAAAGAATGATCAGGAATACCCAGTCAGAGACAACAAATAAAATAAAAGAGAAATTTGAAAAGGTTCTGTAGTGGAAAAGATTATTATTAATCCTGTGTGCATGCAAACATTTGAAGAATAATTTTCAGATTTTAAGCACTTCTGAGGCACTTTTTTCTATAAATGTGTCAAGCATCATAATACATTCATAGCTGGGGGAAAGAGGCTCCTGAGTTCATCATCTTTTCATTGACGTTAGCTTTTATTTGCATCACATTTAAATCTCATAAGCAAACTGTCTGTTTCACCTTTGTTACTTTCCCTTTCTTTCTGTGCACCCTTCCCAAAAGGAAGGGGGGAAGGATATATACTTTAAAAACACACATTATAAAGTATGTAAATTTAAATATATAAAAAAGAAACTATAAATTAATTTCAATTCAAAATTTATGTATTTGAGTATTTCAGAGGAACATGACCTCAATAGACCTCATGACTGCTGGTATGCACTAAATCATGAAGTACTATTGTATTCAATACAATACAATACTATTGTATCGCTGTACCACAAATATTAACCTGCTGTCCTCTTTTGTCATCTGGCTGAAAGCCAACTATGTTGTGTCACTGACCTTTATACAAGTGTCCAATTGCACCAAGCCTGGCTTCACAGACAGATGCGCACATGTCCAATGCTGAGGAACCTCAACATGCTCTTATTACTCGACAGCAATTCAACCTTGGCTTTCACACAACTGTCCACAGGAGATCACATTGCCAGGGTTATGTTTTCTTACTCCAAACTGGCCCAGTTCTAGAACAAGATTGCATGTGAAAAAATAAAATTACACAGAAATAGTTTGCAGCTGCCAAGATTTTGTTTTATACCAAATAAATTAAATTTCCACAAACATAGTCAAGGAAAATTTGATGTAGTGAATAATGACTGGACCAGGCAATCATAAAAAGGTGTATTGTAGCTACTGCCCATCAGAAATACGTGTGCATCACAGTGAACTTCTTTCCCATGCAAAAGACTGTGAAAAAGAAGAATAATGTGTCTCCCATTTCAAATATTTACCCTTCTTGGGGTAGTTTCAAGTCTTTTACGTTGTTTTTGGAATTTAATTGGCTGGAAATTTAATTGACATTTAATTGGGCTGGAGACATGGCAACCCTCGTAGGAGTATACATACCTTTAGATTAGTCTCCATCAAGCATGATCGTTATAGAAAAGTCTAGCAATTTTTCTATCAACCCAAACTTGGCTACTTAACTAGTAAATTCAAGCTACCCACCTAACTGTCACATTGTTCACTGCATTACTGGGCTGACAAGACTAGCAATCTGTCTATCTGGCTCAAACAAGCTAAGGAAGCTACTGCTCATGTGGGATGGGTGAGCAGGCATGATCCTTGATAAAACAAATATGTATGAGGTGGAAAAGCACACTTTGTGTGTTGCTACATGTGCAATATGCATTTAGACTTGTAGGTCAGTTTCGTTTAGAAAATGGAAAAAAATAAAATTGCACAGAATGCAGCATAATTGCATGTGAAAATAGGCACAAATGCTATTGGGTTATGGACCGGAATGGTCGCAGCAAGTGAAAATGACAGAACAGAAACAGGAGCAACACCAGCAAGAAAGAAAGGATAATTGGGCAGTCACCTGGGTAATTTGCTGGGTCCAGTGATTTAGGGAGAACCTATTCCCTGCAAAATTTATACTATGTTGATTCAGAATGTTAAACATCTTTCTCACAGACTTCATTTACACCTAAATTTTCAAGTCCAACTGCAAGGACAGGAGAATGTGACAATCAAATATCAAACAATCCATGGACAGCTCTGTACTTCTTGTCAATAAATAAATAAATAAATAAATAAATAATAGTAATAAATAAAAAATAAATGGGAAAAAAAAGTAAGATGGGAGTTTAAGGTTATATTTGGAATAAGGATACCATAATTACGGTGGTGCATGAATGTTTGTGAACCCTTTAGAATTTTCAATATATCTGCATAAATGTGACTTAAAACTATCATATTTTCAGACAAGTTCTAAAAGTAGACAAAGAACAAAGAGAACTATATTTATATTATACATGGTAATTTATTTATTGAGGAAATTGATCCAATATTACACAGTGAGTGGCAAAAGTATGCGAACCTCTAGGACTAACGTTTAATTTGAAGGTGTTAGGTGTTTTCAATCAATGGGATGACAGTCAGGTGTGAGTGAGCACCCTGTTTTATTTAAAGAACGGGTATCTATCAAAGTCTGATCTTCACAACGTCTCTGGAAATGTATCATGGCATGAAAAAAGGAGTTTTCTGAGGACCTCAGAAAAAGAGTTGTTGATGATAATCCGGCTGGAAAAGGCTACAAGACCATCTCTAAAGAGTTTGGACTCCACCAATCCACAATCAGAGAGATTGTGCAAAAATGGAGGAAATTCAAGACCATTAACCCCCAGGAGTGATCGACCAACAAAGATCGCTCCAAGAGCAAGACATGTAATAGTCCGTAAGGTCACAAATGAACCCAGGGTGTTTTCTAAGCAACTAAAGCCTCTCTCACATTGGTTAGTGTTAATGTTAATGGGTCCACCATCAGGAGAATACTGAACAACAATGTGCATGTCAGGGTTGCAAGCAGAAAGCCACTGTTCTCCAAAAAGAACACTGATGCCTGTCAGATGTTTCCTAAAGATCATGGGTACAAGCCAGAAGGCTATTGGGAAAATGTTTTGTGGATGCATGAGACCAAAATAAAAAATAATAATAATTTAAATGAGAAGGGTGATGTTTGGAGAAAGGAAAACACTGCATTCCAGCATAAGAACCTTATCTCATCTGTGAAACATGCTGGTGGTAGTATCATGGTTTGGGCCCATTTTGCTGCATCTGGGCCAGGACAGCTTCCCATCATTGAAGGGAAATGTCAGGATATCTGTCCATGAACTGAATCTCAAGAGAATGTGGGTCATGCAGAAAGACAATGACCCTAAACACACAAGTTATTCTACCAATGAATGGTTACTGAAGAATAAATGTATGTTTTGGAATGGCCATGTCAAAGTCCTGACCTTAATCCAAAAGAAATGTTGTGGAAGGACCTGAAGCAAGCATTTCATATGAGGAAACCCACCAACATGCCAGAGTTGAAGCTGTTCTGTACTGAGGAATGGACTCAAATTCCTCCAAGTCGATGTGCAGGACTAATCAACAGTTACTGGAAACATTTAGTTGCAGTTATTGCTGTACAAGGGTTTCACACTAGATTCTGAAGGCAAACGTGCAAATACTTTTGCCACTCACAGATATGTAATATTGGACCATTTACCTTAATAAATAAAATGACCACGTATAAAATTTTTGTATTATTATTTAAATTGGGTTCTCCTTATCTACATTTAGAACTTATCCTGTGTAATCACAGAAAGTACACTGTGTAATCAGGTACTGCCATGCAAAAAAAAACAAACTCATTAATAAAATAACACAACAAAATAAACTAAAGATGAAAAAAATTTGGAAACAGAAACATATGAGGTCCTTTTCCAAAACCTTCAAACTGACTATCCATCAGTGGTGGAATGAACTTGTGACGTCAATCCAGACAGCAAAATCCATTGCTATGTTAACAAAAACAGCTCACGTCTTCCGTGAACACTTAAGTAACCTCTAACTTGTCCCCACTCAAAAAAATTTATAAAATACCTGCACTTACTGTATACTGGCTCTTATACCTCTAATCTGTGCACTTTGCTCCTCTAGCACTCAATTCAAAATCTTGTATGGTAGGACCACTTGTATTGTCCTCTGCTACAGTAGATATATCACTTTGCTTGTATTTCCTCATGTGTAAGTCACTTTGGATTAAAGCATCTGCTAAAGAAATAAAATGTAAATGTAAACACACACAAGTTGCATTATTTAAACTGACTGACAACGCATCTCATTGACATGAATCATTTCAATTGTCTGGCCAAAAGCAAACAGGTGTCCTGATTGTTTGATCATACAATTAATCTAGGAAGCCATCTGAATGACAAAATATGGCCGCTTAGTGAGCCTCATGGCTTTTTTCCCTGTGCTATAAGCTCACGTGGATTGTGATGGAGCTTATGCGGATTGTGATGGAGATCATGTAGTCACGATGTACCAACATTTCACTGCGTGAAGTCTCTAGGATGTGAGATGGACAGTGTAAGTCTGAGTATTTTACAGATACAAATTGTAAACATTACTAGGCTAAAACTTTGGACAATTCCCTAGCTATTTAATATCTGCAGATTGATATTCAAGAATAATTTTATCTTAGCTTCCTCCATTTTACGTAGATATTTATGATTAATTACACTGCCATCACTGTATTATTACTAAAGGATTAATACCTGGTAGTTTTAGTTTGGGAACAAAGATTAAATAATAGGACCTTTGTGCAGAGAGTTAATAGCACTTGTGTGCCCTTTTCTTTTCATGGTTCACAGAATTAAAGTTTACTGTGGTAAAATTAACAGCTCACAACTGACTTGCTCTGAATATTTCTGAGATTGCAGTTAGTCTGTGCCCTTTTACCCATTCCATCTCTAATTATACAGTCCCCTACTGTAATGGCAAGGCCAATTCTTTAGTTTTTGCTATATGCCGAATACATTTGGGTTTGAGATGAAAAGATGAATATGAAACGATAGATCAGATTTTCAGCTTTCATTTATATCTATTTGTGTTAAACAACTTAGAATGTGGCACCTTTGGTGGCAGATCAACCGATTATTTACTGAGCAAAAGTATAGGAACAGATAGTCTTGAAGTAAATTAAAGTAATAAGACTTAATGTTTAGCTGCATATTCCTAGTTTGCAATCACTGCATCAAGCTGTCTACACACTAAACTATTACATTCTTCTTTTGTGATGCTTTTACCACAGCTTCTTTCAGTTGCTGTTTGTTTTGGGGGAGTTCTCCCTTTCATTCTCCTCTTCAGGAGGGGAAATACATACTAAATTGGGTTAAGGTCTGGTCTGGTGTTTGACTTGGCCAGTCTAAAACCTTCCACCTTTTCCCCCTGAATAATGATTTGTTGTGTTGGCAGTGTGTTTTGGGTCATTATCTTGCTGCATGATGAAGTTCCTCCCAATTATTTTGGATGCATTTCTCTGTAAATTGGCAGACAGAATGTTTCTGTAGACTTCTGAATTCATTCTGATACTACCATCATGAGATACATCATCAATAAAGATTAGTGAGCTCTTTCCAGAAGCAACCATGCAAGCCCAAGCCATGACACTACCTCCACCATGATTAACTTAGGAGCTCTTTTGTGGCTCATCTGTGTATTTCTCTGAAATATCAATCTGGCCTTCCGATGCTTACTGATGATGAGTTGTTTGCATCTTGTGGTAAGCCCCCTATAGTTCTGCTTTTGAAGTCTTCTTCAAATGGTGAATTGTGATAACTTCACCCCTGCCCTGTGGCGGTTGTTGGCGATGTCACTGACTGTGGTTTTTGGGTTTTCCTGTCATCAACTGCTGTTGTTTTCCTTGGCTGACCTGTTCCATGTCTGGTTGTTAGTGTACCAGTGGGTTTTTTTTTCTTTTTCAAGATCGTTGTACTGGCTACGCCCAATGCTTGTGCAATAGCTCTGATTGATTTCCCCTCTTTTATTAGCTTAAAATCGGTTTGCTTTTCTTCTATAGACAGCGCTCTGGTCTTCATGTTGGTTTATCCTTTTTAACAACAAATGTAGTCTTCACAGGCAAAACCCAGGGTTCAAACCAAGAGTAGACATTCAGAGCTATTAATATTTAAACAATCAATCTAACAGGGCACACCTGCACAACAAGTAACACCAGTCAATCACATGTTCCAATATACTTGATCACTTGAAAAATTGGTGGGTTAAAACCAAAGGTACCATGTTCTAAGTTGTTTAACACATCTAGATGTAACTATCAGGAAATGAAAGCTGTCATGCTGATCTATCGTCTCATATTCGTCATTTGATCTCAAACCCATATGTCTTCAGTGTGAGGCATAAAAAATTTGGCCTTGTTGTTCCAATACTTTCACAAGGGACTGTATATAATAATGAGTCTTTATCCATCCATCTTCTATAGCGCTTATCCTTTTCAGGGTCACAGGAACCTGGAGCCTATCCCAGGGAGCATGGGGCACAAGGCGGGGTACACCCTGGACAGAGTGCCAGTCCATCGCAGGGCATAAGCACATACACACTCACACACCCATTCACACACTGGACACTTTAGACACGCCAATCAGCCTACCATGCATGTCTTTGGACTGGGGGAGGAAACCAGAGTATCCGAAGGAAACCCCCACAGCATGGGGAGAACATGCACACGCACACGTCACAGCACAGGGTCAGCCATGATACAGCGCCCCTGGAGCAGAATACATTTAAATATGAGGGTATATACAGTCCCCTGTATGTTGCAAAAGTATTATGATCCAAACTACATGAAAAAGTTTCTACAGCCATGGATTGGTATTTTAAACATGTATTTCAAATACAGGTATCAGGAATACTGGCCATCCCTGACCTTCCATCTTCTGGTATTCTTACCATTAGTATGCTTTTGCCCAGAGCTAGATGCTCTACTCCCACCATTTACACATTTGTTCTACACTTATTCCATTTTCCCATGATTTTTCCTTTTTTTTCTTCTGTACTTTTCTATTTCTTTCTACTCCTTATTTCCTTCATCTATCCTGATAACAGACAACCCATTCTGCATTACTTTGCTGCTCTGTGATGAACCCACTGTAGCGTGAAATATGGCCATCCTGAGACGGTAACAGACAGAGAGCAGTGGATTTACTGATAAGCTTGAGAAAGTAAAGCGTGAGAGATGGAGGGGGAGGTTACAATGGAATGAAAGGAATAAGCAAATTGCCTATTAGACCAAGGGGATGGAAATACCATGCCTCAACTTACATTTCAAATAGTGGTGGGGGGATTGGAGATTCAGTAAATGAATTAGTGATGCATGGCTGTGGGGCAAAGTGCTTTCGGCAAGTCATATGTAATGTGGCTATAATGTTGTTACTGGGCATCATGGGCATTGTGGATTATTTATTGGTGACGTATAATAGGAAAATTAAAGAAAATGAACATTTGATCTGATGGATGTGATAAATGATCATATCTTTAAAACATTAAGAGGTGTGTTACTTTATTAATCACTAAAATAAATATAAAGTGATGCAAATAAACCTGTTAATACGCTGAGCTCAGACAAACATCTACATTCTGAAGATACTGTGGAAAGCAGTTAGACACATCATTCCTGCCTATATTTCTGTTAAAAGGTCAAACTGAATGTTAATCAATGGTGTTGAAGTTGTTTTGTCAGAATGATGAAGGGAAGATTTTCTCTGGTTAAAATGTTGGTAGATGATGAGATCAAACCCACAGTTCTTTCCTTTTCTTGTTTTCAAACAGAAACCAAAATTGAAAGAGAAAAGTTAGAGAGCTGACAATAATGAATCATTTCATTTAAAAAGAGAGCTGTTTCCAATCGTTGGTTTTAAGGCATATTAGGAAAGGTTGGCATCACTGTATACAGCTTCTAGCACAAATTGACAGAGTACCATAATATCCACAGTACAGCAATGATTATTATTTAGAATTGCAGTGCTTTGAATCCGATTGCTTTACCACATGCTACTTACACATACAGTGGATATAAAATTCTACACACCCCTGTTAAAATGACAGGTTTTTGTGATGTAAAAATGAAGTCATAAATCATTTTCACTAAAGGTGGAAAAAGTTTGACGATTTATCTTGGTTTAATTTTTTTGTACATCACAAAAATCTGTCCTTTTAACAGGGGTGTGTAGACTTTTTATATCCACTATACATACCGAAATAATCTCTCCCACCTAATTTACATGATCATTACAAAGCATGTTCCTCAACTCATAAAGGCATGTATAAAAAAAAACAGCTATGTATAAATTAATATAGGAGAGCATAAACCTATGACATACGATTATATTTTTTTATTTGATTTTGACCACATAAGCAATAATTTGTGTGTGCCAGAGACACACAATTAACTGAATTATAACCAACAATATGAATAAATACCAGCAGATGCTGAGTGCCATTGGGTGTGTGTGTGTGTGTGTGTGTGTGTGTATCAATTCAAAGCAATTATGTTATTCATTTTGATTTAAAATTCATCATTATCTTTCAGGTGATAACTGATGTCAGATCGCTGTACAAGAGGATATTACTACAGTAGTGCATGCAGGTTATAGAGAACCTTCCATTCACAGAAGACAAGAGGAGTAGTGAAAAATTACACAACTTTAACTAAAATATTATCATCAGTTAAAAGAAGGCAACAAAATGAAGAGAAGAGAGGAAGTGACTGCACATATTCAGCGAGGGATATATCTGTACAGAAGGGAAGAAGCAAATTTAAGATGAAAGAAAGGAAGTGAATACTCAGAGCAACATCCTTTGATGATACTCTAAAATACTCCGGTGAGCTGCATGTATTCCTACAGCAGTATCACAAACAGAAAAGTCAGTCTGATACCTGAGGGGCCTCTCTGTCCAACGTGACCTTTACAGACTGAAAAGACATGCAAATGTGTGGACACTCAATGTATTGATTTCATTATTATTGTGAGCTGGTCTGGAAATTCATTGATCCACTGAGAAAACCCATGGCTTTCCATTTTTTTAATCACTCATCCTCCAATCAAAATAGGACCCATAATATTGACTGGTCCCACTAACAGAAGTCCTCAGGGAAACGACTTGTTTAGGCTCCAGCCTGAGAGTTGGTCTGTTTCAATGTGGCTGGTATTACTGTATGATTGTTTCAAATAGTTATGCCTTCCACGTTGCTTCAAACTTTTACCTAGGGGTGGGCAATGTGATGATAAATTACAAAATTATGTTTAAAGAGTCTAACAGGTGAAGAGTACAGTAACAAACTGCATTATTATTAATAGCACGTGAGCTTTTTTATTTGTGCAGTCAGACAGTAATGTAAAATTAGTCATGCAAGCAATGCTGTACCTTTTTAGCGCACATGCTGTTTATTCTGCATGGCTTTGGTTTTGCGACGCTCACGGCCAAACACACTCACACACACACAAGCTCAATGAGAGGAGGGGTGGAGACAGACAGACAGACAGACATTAGCTATTACCCCTCTAGCCCAGACACCTCCATCCCAGTGAAGACCCATGATCAAACTATTGTTGTTTACATTTGTTAATGATTTATCATGGTGGTGGTGGGCATATCATGGGATAAACATCATCAGTCAGAATAACTGTGCCTTGAACTGCAGTGACCTCTCCTTAAAATGGGATTTGCAACCTGCATTCACCAAGAAGTGAGATGGTATATTCCATGAGACAACCATTCAGCTAACAGGAGAACAACAAAAGGAAAATTCAATATTATAAATATTATATTACCATATTCCAAGTTTTCTCTTTAGTTTTTCTGTCATCCACCATGTTTTATAATACACTATATGGGCAAATATTTGTGGACACCTGACCATCACCACATATGTGGTACTTCACCAAACTATTGCCAAAACGTTGGATGCACACATTTGTATATTATGTCTTTATACGCTATAGCATTACAATCCCCACAGCCATGCTCCAAAATATAGTGAAAAGCCTTCCCAGAAGAGTGGAGATTATTATAACAGTAAAAGAGAGACTAAATCTGGAATGGGAGGTTCAACAAGGGTGTGATGGTCAGGTGTCCACAAACTTTTGGTCATATAGAGTATGTAGTAACAGTGTTTATTTTTGCCATCTTTGTTCTGGTTAATGTTTCTTAGTCTATACACAAAACAGAACATAAACACCATCCATTTTCTTTTCTTATTGTGATGTGATTAGGATATTCAGAATAACAAGAAATGAATACATAGCATTGCATTATTACTTCAAATGTGTGTGTGTGTGTGTGTGTGTGTGTGTTCTACAAAAAGTACTAGTGATGTGCATTACGAAGCTGAGAGATTTTGTATTTTTAAGAAGCTCAACAGTGTAGCTAAGCTTAGGTTCCAACTACTACTGACGAGGACCTGTGTATGTGGACTAATAGACGAAGGACAGCTTGATTCTTGAGCTAAGGGATCTGACAGTTGAAATTCCACACAGAAGGAGGTTTAGGAAGAGAGAGATTACAGTTCAACTCCACTTCTGAGGAAGAGAAAAACACTCAGAGAGGATAGAAATGGAACTAATAATAGTAGTGAGTATATGAAGCATGTCTTGGTGTTTCCTTCTAGTACCTATGAAAAAGAAAAAACAATTTGAAACATTTAAACAAATTTCACCAGTGATTTAACAGTTATTAGGGTGGGATCCAGTTTTTTTTGTGACATTGCAGCGATGTGCTCAAGATTCTGCTCCCACCCCCTTAATCCTTCCTGTCATATACTTCATGTGTAAAGAGCATTTTGTGCCAGCTAGGTATCAGTGGGTATAACATATTTTTCCTCCCGTTTTAACACTGTAAATCTACTAGTTTATTAAACCAGGGGTGTCAAATTCAATTACTTATATTATTTTTCATTTCATAAATTGATTCATTCATACCACAACGCCTTTACTGTAGCAATAAAGATGAAATTATATGGGCTTATCTTCAGTATAAGAAAATAACACCTCATTTCACTAAAAACATAACACTTTTTCTTAGGTCACTACACTGATTATTTGATTAGTTCAACTTATTGGATTATTCTTTTTTAGAGCTTTGAACACAAGTGTAAAACCAAACAGCAAACATATACTAAATTAAATTACATTTTTTAATCTATCATTTTTTGTAGATGGTCACATTAATCTGCACAACAGTGGGTTCCAAAAATATTCCATATAATATTATTTATTCTTATATATTTCATTTTAAATGGTTTCAATTGATTTTGTCGCCATTAATTAACACAGAATAGTCCTGTGATGACAAAAAAGTGCTTTAGAAATCTTGGCAAATTTATTACAAATCTACACATGGCTTAAAGGTCTAGAATCCTCTCACGACAATCAAAGCCCACAGGATGTACCTGAGCTCAATTTGGAATCTGAATACTTATCTAAATGAGATATTTCAGTTTATTTTTTTTATTGTTTTTGTTATATTTGGAAAAATTGTTTTAAAAATCTGTTTTGCTTTGTCATTATGGATTATGTGCAGATTAATTGTCAGTAAAGTACATTTAATCCATTTTAAATTACATTTATAACACAATAAAGTATGCAAAAACCGAAGAGGTCTGAATACTTTCCGAACCCACTGTATATGTTCACTATGTGCATGCACTCACTCTGAATTGGAGTGACAAAATAATACTGTTATGTTAGCTGTACACAGCCTCCTAATTTAATTCCTCTGTGGCCAGGAGACATAATTTTCCTCCTCACTGAGCAACTGCTTCATCCACATGGTCTTTACTAGAAGAATGTCCCCATATTTGACATGCTCCATCCATACTCCTCTACAGCACAAAATGCAGATAACCATCAGCTTACATAACTAAGACTCTGAGAAATTATACTCTCAGTGGCATACCTTGCATAGCTCGTCAGTGTCAACACCTAAGCTACTGATAGATAGATATATATATATATACACACACACACACACACACACCCAATGTAAATCACATAACACAGTTTCACAATGTGGTCTATGTTTGCAGTTCTGAAAAACTATAGTTTAATTTTATTTTTACAGAGAACACAAGATCTCAGACAGTTTAGACACAAAATCACAAGGATGTGAGCTCAAATCCCAGCACTACCAAGCTGTTAGTGCTGGGCCCGTGAGCAAAGTCTGCGACACTCACCAGCTCAGTTGTATAAATGAGATAAATGTAAGTCGCTCTTAATTAGGGCGTCTACCAAATGCGACTAGCACTTTTAGATTAAAAAAAAAAGACAGGACTGTCATCACAATAGATTATGTACATGGTTCCCAATTACAACTGTATTTACTTTCCATGTTTTCCCACATGACATGACTTATGAGAGGTCATGTCATGAGTGAAAGAAAGAGAACCTCTCACCTGCTTAAAACAGGATATGCCTGTAAGTACAGGTAAAACCTGTAAGTGACTGCTGGCATGGCCCTCATTATCACGTACAAGGCTTTCTATATAAAGATCACTGCACAAAAGGAAATATAATTTATAAAATATATATTAAATAAAATATATATAAAATATAATTTAAACAAAATTACTTCATTGTGTACGTAAAAATTACGTAATTGGCCCACCATGAGCTGCCAGAACAGCTTCGACACATGTTAACACGGAATCTGTAAGTCCCTGGAACTGTACTGGCGGGAAAAACACACTCTGCCAGTAGGTGTTCAATTCGGTTGAGATCGTGTGGCTGTGAAGGCCACAGCATATGATTTACATGATTACTCATCAAACTATTCACTAAGCCTTTGTGCACTGTGGATGAACGTGTGTCATCCTGGAACAAACTACAGTCATCAGGATAAATATGTTACATCATAGGATAAAGGTGATCAGTCAGAATAACTTTGTAATGATTTGCATTGGCCCTTCCATCCAAGAGGACAAGTGACAACAAAAATGTATGACAGAGCCACCATTTTATTTCCATTGTCATCCATCTGAACATTATGACAATGTTTATAATCTTTTATAGGAAACGAGTAAGAGCAGACATGTTTATTGCAGGTTATGGAAGATATTATACATTTACATTATAATAACAATATTCAATACAGTGGAAATTAATATGTAAAAATTCTAAATATCAATGCTGATGTCTGTTTGGCTTGGTTTACCTCAGATCTGTGTAGTACTTCTGCCACTTAGTGGCCACTTTCTTTGCTACACTACAATTATCAAAGTCTTTTAAACAATCAGAGGTCTCTTACACCTCATCCCATTCACCTTTTGTTCAAGGAAGATCCCTGTGTTAAACTGAAACAAAGTTGCATTACAGAAAAATAACATTTTGTTTCCCATTAGTTAATAAAGATTAAAAATATATATACATTTATGCTTTAGTATTTGAGATACAAAATAATTACACCAATTTGACAAGCAATATAACCAATAAATCAGTTAATTAGGTCAACCAAAGCATATTCAAGTCTATAATAAATAAAGAAATCATTAAGTCACTGTCATTAAGTATACATATAGACATACTGACTTCAACATGGAGAAAATATCTGAAGTTAAAATATTCTCTGTATTCTGTCATTACGTAGCTTTTTGCTTGTCCCAGGTATTTATTTATATTTATATATATATAAGCTTAACCTATACCATTTGCTTGGTCAACCTTATAATTCATACTTCAGTGCTAATGACAGACCGAACTTGTAGAATTTTTTAAATAAGTTATAAAACTGAGTTCATCAACAAAGCAATCTAATTTTGACAGATTGTAAGGTAGAAAGGATTCCATGACAAATAATGACAAAAAAAGAAGGTGAAAAGGGTACAATAAATCAACTCATCAGCACATTTGCCATACAGCAACGGAGACAAATGTATGAGATATGAATGGAGGTTGCCAAGAGAAATTTTAAGAAAGTAGTGTCTCTATGACACAACAATCCTATGCTTTACCACTTACAAAAAAAACCCCATGATGTACATTCCTATTTGTATCTTGTGATATTTGGTATCAGTATAAATGTAGTCCCATCTTGCATATAGCATGTTTGTATTAATATGTTATACATTTCCTGAAATTCTTTAAATATTTTAATAGCTATATGTATTTTTGTTATTTTGTGTTTTTGGCTTTAGTAAATGATTAGCCAAACCTTTTGTTAATAAATAGAGCACAATGTGTCTGGAAGACCAGAATATTTTGCAATATATTACTCTGCATTATATTACTCAATAGATTATTCTGAAGCTTCATTACTAAGAATTTTGTTTCATTTTACCAAGTTCTCATTAATGTGTCTTTTACCACTACTGTAATGCTGCAATTTCCTTTGGATCAATAAAGTTTCTATCTATCTATCTATATATCTATCTTAAACCAATGTATTAAAGTGAGAGATGGGAGAAAATTGTAATTCCCCTATTGTAGTTGAGCCAACACATGTTTGGCATCTAAACTGGAGATATCAGACTAATGTTGCTCACAAGTAAGGGAAGCTTAGAGCCTCCAATTCAGCATCATACAAACATGCATGTTAATCATCACACACTCAACTCAAATTGTGTCAAGATGTTAAGTAATAGTAAATAGTCTTTGTTTTTGGTTTCAGACACTGCATGGCACTGTCATACAGTACAGTAAAGTGTCATACTGTAGAGTAAAAAAGTACAAACGTATGTCAAGAATGAGCCCCGGCCTTAACATAGCGGATGAAATAGCGGATATAAAATAGCGGATGATTTATTATATAACTATTATTTATATAAACAGTATAGTATAATTGAACATTATAAAATAAACTTACATAATAATAGTTTATAAGAATATTTCAATGAAACGTGATCACTGCAGTGAAAGACTGCTTTATTATAGTTTCAATTGCAAGCTAATAGTTCATGGCTATGGGCCAATGTCTGCAAAAATCAAGATCCTGCGGAGAGCGTTTTACTTTGTTTTTAACTAAGAATGCAACATAATTTAACATCATAAACCTCTTAGGTTTATCTATACATAGCATATGATGCATTGCAGCAAACTATTTGTTACTCAGGTAACTTAGCCTATCTAGATACTGTGTTTAACAGGCCTTAAAAACTCATTTGGTCATGTTTATGTGCTGTATAATAAACCCGAGATGTTCGTTTATGAAACTATTCTTTTTTTTTTTTTATGCGTTCTGAAACAAATGTGTGATGATGGAGACATCGGTTAGGCTGGCAGCTATAAGCTTCCCTCATTTGTGAGCTACATTTGCCTGTAGTGCCAGAAAACACACACACACACACAAACATACATACACACACACACACATTCTGTATATAATGGCTGATATTGACCTTTGTGAAACTTTCAATTTTTAACTGAACCTAATTTTTGCCTGAACCATGTAACATGCCACTGTTCTTTACAACACAGTCTACCTCTGTCCATAGTGTCCATTGAAAGAGTCGTCTGTAGGTGGGGCAATGCTGACAGACTCAATCAGAGGACGCAGTGTTTGTCCAAAAGGCCTGTGGAGAGCAGACAAATTCATGTTAAATGTAGAGTTTCAGGATGGCAGAATTTCTGGCATACATAACAAGAAAATGTTCAGTGTTAATACTGCTATCAGGTAATTGGTCTGAACTATTCCTATTCATTTTTCCTACACTCATGGTCTGTATGAGAGAGAGACTTACGTGGAAAGCACATCAGATGGCAAGTCAGTAATATATGATGGGATTTTTCTTCCTGTTAAAAACTGGGCCATATCACTAGTGAAAGTGTTACAGTTGTGTTCGAAAAGGTGGTAGGTCTCTGGTCTGTATAGAGAAACCAAGAAGAAGAAAAATGCTCTTATATGTTACTATACATATGTAATTCGCTTCAGATTTTCCATACTGAAGCTTTGGTGAAACATAAGTACATCATGAGAAACAATATCTGTAAAAGCAGGGGGAAAATGATGAATTTGCCTGTATGTAGACTCTTGCAGGGATGAAACATATTCTGTAAATATGTCCTTAGGAACTTCTGTGTTTCCCAAATCCACTATGGCATCGGGCTGTCCCAAAAGTGTACCAGCCTGAAACAACGAACAGTGCATGAACACGTCATTCACAACACATGACTCAGCTCTTCTGGTGTGCTGTTGTATTACAGCTGTGTTCCTTATCTGAGAACTAACTTCTTTATATTTTTCAAAACAAGAAATAACACTGAAGACGATTTTAACATGTCTTACCGGTGGGCAGTGTGTTATACCCTGTCCCCCAAAGAAATACTCTGCTCCGTGGATTACTATTGCTGTGTGCCTAGGATCAAGTAACACAGGTTTTTAACTCTCAAACATTCAGTGATGAGAAGCACCATCACAGAAGGACCAGGCAGAAGAATGCAGAGATGTACATGGCTTTTAAATACTTACCAAACTCCTTCCAGTTGTTTTCCTGTCAATCAGAAAAAGCTAATGTTAATATGATCAATGGCTTCACGAGTAAAGACTATTTGCTTACCCTGGCAACATTAGCTAGGATCTTGCTAGTCAAGTTACTCACCTAACAAAATAGGACTCAGCTGGCGAGCAAGTCCCTTTGACAGGTCATAAATATAGAGCTTCACACTGTAGGTCTGATCCTCCATCACTCAGCGCAGTTTTTAATTGACCTCCTATCTGAAACTTAACGCTACAGGGATGTGTTCCGCCGGATTTTGCTAAGCTGCTAAGCTTAACCACTAATTTAAAAGTTTAGGAAGACGCTAGCTAAACGACAAGACAGTCACGCTACCTCAGTGACATAAGGTAAAAGACTAGGACGACTACAACGCAGAAGATGACGGCGCTATTTACATCAGGAAACAGAAACTGCCTCGTTCGTACTCCACAGCAATAGGTGGCGATATAAGAGCAATAGTTAGTAAACAGGACTTTTCGTGCAGTGCTCTTACATATCGACGTTTCAAACAGATTTCTAGAATGTTGCTGTTATTTTTCAGCTGGTACAAGTTTTAAAAGTTCAGTCTAATCTAAGGTAAATACTTCTGCGGTAGTTTGGTTACATTCTGGTTTCTGTTTCTTCGTCGGTCCGGTGCAAAAACATTTCCGCCTTCACGTTCCACGCCCTCGTACACTTTGATTGGTGTAAGTGATTCTATCTTCTGTCGTTGATTGGATTGTTGCGCTGTCGCTCAAACTGTAGATTTTGGCCCACGCATCCCGCGCGGGGTTTTGTGCTTCTGCTTCGGGACATCGCTTTCCTCGTTATAGACCATACATTACTATCAAAAAGTAAAATCTGGGGTTTATTTAAGGAAGCTAAGGTTTGGGGAGGGAAAAAAGAAAAGAAAGAATGGCTGATTGGTCAGACTACCGTAACGAGGATGACGAAGTTGAGCAAGAAGAAGGAGAAGAATTTGCAGGTTTGCACCTCTTTCCTTTCACGGCGTTAAAAAGGCTTCAAGTTAACATCCAAGTGTAAGATATGTAACCAGCGTGGATTGTGAATGTAGTTATGAAACTGTTTAATATGCAGTATGTTCTATTGACATTGTAATAGGAGAATACAAGAGCAGTGGGCGTGACAGCTTGGTGTTCTTAGTGGATGCATCTAAAGAAATGTTCATTAAGGGAGAAGATGGAGAACCCTCTAACTTTGACATGACAATGCAGGTATGCACACATATACCGCCTGAAATCCAAGCAGTCCTGCTTCTGAGCAAATGATGGTCAGTTTTACAACACCCATTTGTATCTCTCTTTTTCTTCTAGTGTGTGCGCAGTGTGTACACCAGTAAAATCATAAGTAGTGACCGAGACCTGGTTGCGTTGGTGTTTTATGGGACTGAGCAGAGCAAGAACCCCAGAAACTCTTTCAAACATGTCTACGTTTACCATGATCTGGATTCTCCTGGTAGGCAAAAGATTTTGTTGTTGTAAACTGTTATCAGAGTTGTCAGTTTATAACCGACCGATTCTTCTCTCAGGTGCTCGGCGTGTACAGGATATCGATAACCTGAGAGGTGATAAAGGCGCTCAGCTGGCTGCAGAGAAAATGGGCAGTGGAGAGACGTCACTCGGAGATGCTCTGTGGTGCTGTTCAAACTTGTATAGTGACATTAAGCTACGGCTGTCTCACAAACGTCTCATGATTTTTACCTGCAGAGATAACCCTCACGGAGGAGACAGAAATCGAGACAGACAGGCTTGTACTAAGGCTGATGATCTTAAAGAGACAGGTGAAAATACAAACTGTTAAACTTTTGGAAGCTTCTATATCTGTTGTTGAATCTGACCTTGATATGAGTATTTCTCTCTTTCGACAGGAGTGGTTATAGACTTAATGCACCTTACCAAGCCGGGAGGGTTTGATGTTTCCCTGTTCTTCTGTGACATTGTAAGCCCCCCTGAGGATGAGAGTGAGCTTGGGCTGCAGCACGAACCTTGTGGGAAACTTGAGGAACTACAGAAGAGGGTCAGGGCCCGAGAGATGCAAAAGAGAGCTCAGAGTAGGTAAGTGAAAAGACTGTGGAATACAAAACCTAAAATGTAGGAAGTTTAAACATTCTTTATAGACCATTTTACTCCATTGTTACTTGTTTCCAAGTACCAAGAACTATAATAAAGGCATTTTCTTCCATATAGACAAAGGTTGCTAGCTGTCTTTCTAAAATTCTGGGCTGCATCAACCTCAATTTATGGGCTCCAAATTGCACAACTGGAAGTTACTGCAATTTACTGCAAAAACAGAAGATCTGTCTAGGCTGTCCCAGCAGAATATTAATATACAATTTTATGAATCACACAATAACTCTATAGTCTCATTTGATTGGATATACAGTATCTCACAAAAGTGAGTACACCTCTCACATTTTTGCAAATATTTGATTATATCTGTTCATGACCACGCTGAAGAAATGACACTTTGCTACAATGTAAAGTAGTGAGTGTACAGCTTGTGTAACAGTGTAAATTTGCTGTCCCCTCAAAATAACTCAACACACAGCCATTAATGTCTAAACTGCTGGCAACAAAAGTGAGTACACCCCTAAGAGAAAATGTCCACATTGGGCGCAAAGTGTAAATATTTTGTGTGGCCAGTCACAATTTTGATCACTTGAATGACAAGCCAAAGGTTCTATGTGGTTGAACACATTTAGATGTAAATATGAGAAAATGAAAGCTGAAATTCTGATCTGTTTCTTCTTATTTATCTTTTGACCTTGAATTGAAATGTCTTCAATGTATAGCAAAAACAAAATAATTGGCCTTGCTATTCCAATACTTTCAGTGGGGATTGTAAATATGCCAGTTGCAAATAAAATATCACAACCCACATATCCCCCTTTGTATAATAGCCCTTGTAATGATATGTTTTATATCAACTTTTTTTTCTAAGAATTACTTTTTCTCTGGGAGATGATATGAATGTGGCAGTGGGTATCTACGTGTTGGCCAGAACAGCCAGAAAACCTTCTGCTGTCAAGTTGTACAGAGATACCAATGAGCCAGTTCGCACTAAGACCCGTCTCTTCCACACCCAAAATGGAAGCCTGCTTCTGCCCAGTGATACCAAGAGAGCCCAGGTAACTGCTCAAATTGCATTTTTAAAGAGTCATCTGTTATGCATAAACCTATGGTAACAACATTTAGCACGTATATGTTCTCTTTTTGTTTAATAAAGGTTTATGGAAAGAAGCAGATTGTTATGGAGAAGGGCGAAGTGGATGAGATCAAAAAGTTTGATGATCCAGGTCTGGTTCTGATGGGGTTTAAGCCAATGGATCGTTTGAAATTGCACCATCATATACGACCTTCATTGTTTGTATATCCCGAGGAGGAGCAAGTCACAGGCAAGGCTTTGTTTGTTGCTTTTTTTGTACAGATTTGATTTAAACCTAAATGCCTGTTATTGTTTTCTGGCATGATGGTACCTCTTTCACTTCTCAAAACATATTCAACACTCTTCCAGGGAGTTCCTGTGTTTTCACTGCTCTGCTGCAAAGATGTAGTGAAAGAAACCTGTTTGCATTGTGCAAATTAACTTCACGACGTAACACTCCACCTCGCTTTGTGGCCTTGGTACCCCAGAGAGAAGTTGTGGACCACAGTCAGGTTCAAGTTGCACCGCCAGGTACCACCTGTTATTTTATAGCAAAATATTATTTACCATAATGAATATGTACCATAATTATACGTTACTGCAGATCTGTCATCCTGTCAAGATATGAAAAATAAACACTGTGTACTTCCATCATACAGGCTTTCATGCTATTTACCTACCCTATGCGGATGATAAACGCACTCTGGATGTGCAAGAGTGTCCTACAGCCTCTGATGAACAAGTTAACAAAATGAAAGAGATCGTGCACAAACTCCGCTTCAAATACAGGTATTGTTTTCATTTTTGCAATGTTAATTCAAGGGAGTTGCTGTAGTGTGTCCAAATAAAAACAGTAATGACCAAACAAACCAATTTCATTTGTGAATTTTATGCCTATAGGAGTGATGCATTTGAAAATCCAGTTCTGCAACAGCATTATCGGAATCTGGAGGCCCTAGCTCTGGATATGATGGCACCTGAAGCTATTGACGACTTTACAAGTAAGAGTTTTCCTTATCTGAATTAGCTATTTTTAAACCTGTGCTGTGATATCATAAATCACAAGTTTGTTGACACCTGAACATCACACCCATGTGTTTTTTGAACATCCTATTCCAGATTTAGTCCCCTATTTGATATTATAATAACCTTATGGGAAGGCTTTCCACTAGATTTTGAGTGTGGCCATGAGGTCAGGCACTGGTGTTGGGTGAGGAGGCCTGAGTTGCAGTCTGTGTTCCAGTTCATCCCAAAGGTGTTCAGTTCGGTTGAGGTCAGGGCTCTGTGCAGGCCTCTCAAATTCTTCTACTCTAAACTTGGCAAATCATATCTTCATAGACTTTGCTTTCTGAAAATTGACATACAAAGACTTACAGCATACAAAGACTTCCTATACAACTCTGTTTGTGGCAACAGTTTGGGGAAGGCACACATATGTGTGTGATGGTCAGGCATCCACAAACTTTATACAGTGTGTTTATATATAGGTCATATATAGTGTAACTTTCATATTTTTGTCCATCTCCAGTGCCCAAGGTGAAAATGATGGATGATCGACTTGGTCCTCTAGTTCAGGAATTCAAAGATTTGGTCTATCCAGCGGACTACAACCCTGAAGGCAAGCCATCAGCCAAACGTAAACCAGGTGAGGGATCATGGATTTTAGAAACAACATAGGTAAGGGTGACATTTTTATTAGCTGTGTCAGTCACTAGTACTGCTGTTGAAGACATTCCTTTGTTTTTAACAGCTGAGGCTGGGGGAGGTGTTGACAAGAAGCCAAAAGTTGAGATTTCAGAAGATGAGCTGCGAGCCCATGTGGCTAACGGAACTTTGGGCAAGCTGACCGTACCTGTGCTTAAAGATGCCTGCAAACAATTCGGAGTACGAACCACAGGAACCAAGAAACAGGAACTCATAGATGCTCTGACTGCACAGCTCTCTAAATAAACGGTAGACAGCTCACGATTTTGCCTGAGTTTATGATACAGTGCCTGATGCTGACAATTGATATGAACAGTTAAAATATGTTAAATAAGGAGTAGTTTTGCTGTTTCAGTAGGTGAAGGAAGTGTTTCCATACTGCAAATGCTGTTACAGCATTTTAATCTTCACTTACTGTTACACATTGTTTTAAGGATTTGTAAAACAGAAAACAAAAACCTTTAAACACTATAATTAAAAAAATGTTGTACTGTTTGATTTCCAGAAAGAATGAGTGTCTCTGTTGTAAATACATTATATGTATATTGTACAAAATACAACATCCTAAAGAAACAGAAGAGACGGTATTACTATGGTAGATCATTCTCTTTGTAATAGCATTTCTGTATTTCAGTTCAGTATTTTGTCTCAGTGGTGTCACAGCTCCAGAGTCCCTGGTTCAAGCCTTTCTTCCAGGTTCATTTGTTTCTTTTCATTGGCCAAAAACATTCCTGTAGGACAATTGGCAATGATAAATTGCCCCTCAGACTATGGAATGTTCAAATGCCACTCTGCAATTGAGTGGCGTCCCATCCTGGGTGCATTATCCCACCTTGCACCCAGTGTTGCTAGGGTTGGTTCCAGATTTGCCATGACCCAGACCAGTAAAAGTGATTACTGATGATGAATTAATTAATTTTTGTCTCATTGTCTGTCCAACATCCCTGCCTCTTAATGCCAATTTTTATATTGAAAACCAGGAAGGTGTGATAATGACTTCAGCCAGCAGTACTGCTCTCCTGACGATATTAAGAAACATTAAATTCCAATAACAGGGCTGCTTGACACTTCAGATTTGTATGCAAATTTATATAATTCATTTGCCAGATTAGATAGATAAATGGATACTTTATTGATCCCCAGATTAAAGTGATAACATAACTTTTTGGGGGGGTTAAAAAATTATAATTCAGTAAAAATTAGTTTAGTAAAAAAAGTTTTTATACAGATTATAAATATACTGGACAAAAATGTATAGCCTTTATATTTTCAGTGTATTTGTGAAAGTAAAAATTCCATTGAAATTTCACCTTGTTAATATCACATTAATATCCAATTATGAGTCTAAAATTTTTTAACTTAGATAAATATAGAATGATATGCTCATGATAATATCTCATAGATTACAGTATTTAATGTTCATTACAAACCTATTGACAATAAGAAACATGCCTCTCTCTCTCTCTCTCTCTCTCTATATATATATATATATATATATATATATATATATATATATATATATATATATATATATATATATATATATATATATATATATATATATATATATATATATATATATATATATATATATATATATATATATATGAGAGAGAGAGAGAGATAATTCACTATAGATCATTTAAATTAGGTAAAACCACAAAGCCGTTTTAGTAACTGGTTCTTATTCCTGAGCATGACATTGATCAATAGACCAATTACATGTGACCTGATGTAAATTTGAACCATAGTTGTCTAAAATCTACTTAAACTAATAAATGATTGTTATTCTTCTGGATTTAGGTCTATGCCCTGGACAAAAAACAAAAAAACACGTTCATACACAGTTGAAATCATAGGTGAATCCTAAATGGACATGTAGTGCAATGTAAAGTATATATGAAGTATTTTCAATACCATGGTGCTCTATGTACATCATTTGTCGAATGTAGAGCAGTTTAGGTGTAAAAGCCAAACTTTGCAGTCGCATGGGCGGAGCTACAGTTCGCAAGGTGCTGATGACGTCGCCAGAGCAGGCAGCAGAAAGCCAATGACGTCTCGCGCATGCTCAGGTTGGAATACAGCGCTATAAGGAAAAAGTGCGAGAAACAAAGAAATAAACAACCTCAGGAAAAGAGATAAGAACGTCTATTTGACAGCAGAGGAACAGCGCGGAGTCTCCAGCATAGTGTTCTGATTTCAGTGCGCGGTGAGGAGGATTCATTCTCTGTTTTCCTTTTGGCCGTTTTTGTTTTTGTAGTAAATAAAACAGACGGGTAGCATGTAGCTAGCTGAGTAACGTTATGGCAAAATGATTAGAGAGGGCTGGATGTACTGGACAGAGTAACCCTAATTCATGCTTAATATCCGGAAAGAACTAGTTCTTAAATGCCGTCTGAAGTTTTCAAAAGCTTTTCTTCCAATTTCTTCTCGCAGCTGTTTAGTCAGCAGGAAGTTTTTGGGCCACTCTGTCCAAAGTAGATAACGTTACCTGGAACCAGACGTTCGTTAGCTTTATAAGTCTAGCTTCAGAGAGAACAGTATTTACATTGCTCTTACTTGAATAGTTACAGTAGGGAAGCAGACATAGGATTAAGGAATATTATTATCATTATTGTTGTTGTTGTATTAATATAGAGATGTAACGATATGAAAATTTCATATCGCGATTATCGTGACCAAAACTATCACGGTTATCAGTATTAACACGGTATTGTTAAAATGTGCTGAAAATGCACAAAAAGTACTGATACACACTGAAATGATGTACAGGTTTTATATTTGTGTTTTGTCGCACACTGATTACATCACAGCGGCTCCGCCCCCACTGCCTTTTTTTTAATAGTAATAAAAATCATTTAGTTCAGTTAGAGGACATGCGGGAGACCGTGGCAGAACTGAGGAGAATTCCCAACTTTCCAAGAGGACCAAATTCAAAGTGTGGTCGTGTTTTGGATTTTAATAAAAAATGCAGAGGGAAACTTGATGGAAGATGGCAACCCTGTCTGCAGAGCTTGCCAGAAGAAAGTTGCTGTGAAAAAGTGGTTTTGGTGCTTCGTTGTAGCTTTTCCCTCTTTCCCCCTCGCTTTTAAATTACTTTACATGGCCACTCACCTGTGGCCATGCGCACTTCTCTTTCGATTGTTTGAAGGGTGGGTTCATTATTATGCTTAATGAAAAACACAACAAAAAAACAAAATCTTCCGCCATCGTCTTGTCAGTCGCTTCGCCTCACTCTTCCCGTCGGTCGCTTCGCCTCTCTCCTCCCGTCGGTCGGCTCGCCTCTCTCCTCCCGTCGGTCGGCTCGCCTCTCTCCTCCCGTCGGTCGGCTCGCCTCTCTCCTCCCGTCGGTCGGCTCGCCTCTCTCCTCCCGTCGGTCGGCTCGCCTCACTTTCATGACATGATAAATCAAATCTGATTCTTGCTGATCTACGTTGTAAGTGACTCATTTGGCTCATGCTGAATTGAGCAGGAGAGTTCAGTTTTTTAATTGTAGGTTTTGTTTTCACGTTCATGCTGCCACTGAGTCAGACTCATGCTGGGTGTGTGTGGACAGCATTTACCGTGGGTTTTACTATCACGATTATTAGGCACGGTTTTAATGATAATTAAATGTAACATGGTAATCCTCACCATTGGGGAATTTTATCGTGGTTTATCATGAAACCGGTAACAGTTTCATCCCTATATTAATATAATATTATGTTTCCTTTTGTTGTGTTGTAGACTGTAACTAGAATTATTTCAACTAATGTTTAATCTTCTATTTCTTTTTCTTTAAGTCTTGCGTGGTGTGAATTCTTCATGACTGCCACAAGTTCAGGAGTTTCACTTGGTCACCTGTGTGTTTTTCCTGGATGTCTTGCAACATCTGATCTGAGCCAAAATGGAAAGAACTGCTTTGTGTTAGAGACCACTTTGGTCTTCAGCAGGTCCACATGCGAGAACCGTATGTAGAACACAGAAAGGAGATGCCAATGCTGATTCCAAGAACATTTCGCCGTTTTGTCATCTGCTGATATTTTCTTTATCTACACTCATACACTCTCAGGAGATACATTGAACTGGCTTCAGTTTTCTCTTTGTAGCTATCCTCCCCTCCCCTTGCCATACACACCAAGCATCAGAGTGGTTGTTGTGGAGATGACAGCGGTGACAGAGTAGCAGAGTATCTGGGATGGGGAGTACACCATGTTCTGGTAAGGGGAGGGGGGTCGGTAGTTTTCAGGAGCTGGGCTGTATGCCATGGAAAGTCAGCAAGCAGAAAAGTGAGGATGCTGGAGGTGGATGTGCCCCTGAATCGTATGAAGCTTTAAATGCCAGAGTCGTCCCTCCTCCTCAACAACCTCCTGCCATCTACCATGAGAAGCAACACAGAGAGTTATGTGCTCTGCATGCACTAAATAATGTCTTCCAGGACGGTGCTGCCTTCAGTAGAGAGGCACTTCAAGAAATCTACCAGAGGTTTGTAAATTTTGCATGTTGCACAAATGTACTGTATTTAATCCAGGCCAGCACCTTTCAGTGCCTTGCTTTTGGCACTTACAATCAACTTATACTTAAGATACTGTACCTGTTATGAGACCACTGCTTAATACACCACCGAATGGGAACAGGAATAGTTTACTGTCCGTAATCAAACAGTCATCATCATAAACAAGAACTTGCAACATGAAAACATAGTTAAACATTGGTCTGATGAAAATTGTTTTCCTTTTTGATAGTTCTCTGTCCTTCCTTACAGGCTCTCCCCTAGCACATTGGTAACCCCTCACAAGAAGAGCATGCTGGGTAATGGCAACTATGATGTAAATGTCATTATGGCTGCATTACAGACACGTGGGTATGAAGCTGTTTGGTGGGACAAAAGAAGGTACTTGCTCTGTCACAGATAAGATGTAATGTTCAGTACACTTATTGTCTGTATCTTTAAGTCATTATGTGGAATTTTTGTTTATCTTAGAGATGTGAGCAGTATCGCACTGCCAAACGTGACTGGCTTCATTTTGAATGTGCCGTCCAACCTGCGTTGGGGGCCTCTGCGTCTGCCACTAAAACGGCAGCATTGGATTGGAGTGAGGGAGGTGGGTGGAGTCTACTATAACTTGGACTCAAAACTGCGCAATCCCCATCCCATTGGAACAGCTGATGAACTCAGGTATTTTGAAACTACCAACACCACAAGTGTTTGTGATTAAATGAGACTTATCTGATCTATTTCTAGGAGTCTCTGTTGCGACATCGTGACAACTACATCAATAGATGGTATGAAGTACTAGTTCAATTATGAAGTAAAAACAAGTAACTCTGTTAATTCACTGTTTTATTTGGCCATGTAAACGTTCACAAGTCTGTTTTATTTAACATCGCCAAATAAAACAGTGGTGTAACTGAAGTCAGGAACAACACTTCATAGTTAAGCACATGTTCCCCTCTATTTTTGTAGGTTTTGTAACAGTTCAGTTTTTTTGTTTTTTTTAGCAACACAGCTAAAAGATAGGATTGTCAGCTTATGAGTCCAACTGACTGGAAGTTATGTTGCAACATTATTTTTGATGATGTTGCAGGAAGTTCTTGCGTCACCAGCTTCGAGGGAAGAACTGTGAACTGCTGTTGGTTGTACCGGAGGAGGTGGAGGTCCATCAGACCTGGAGGACTGATAACGTTTGATAGTTTTCTTGGATTGTTCAGCTCATGCTCAGGAGGGAATGTAAGGTTCAATCAGGGAACCATAAAAGAGCGAATGGAGTTGCACTCAACGAGTCACAAAAGCACACTGGCAAGACGTTTTTTGTTTACACACACACAAAAAAAAAACCCACACAAAATGCTGGACACAGGCTAAAGCAGCAAAAGACATTAACACAGGGATGTTGCAAAAAATTAACACTATACTGTTCTATAAAACTTTCAACAGCTGGAATTTGGCAAAGCATTTTTCTATGTCTGCCGTTTCTTTTCTTGTTTCATACTGTTTTAGATTCAAAATAATCCCTTTGACTTTTAGTCATGCATTCTCTGTATATGTTACACACAGTCACTTCTTTGCTCTTCATGTTATTCCCCTCATGTCCATATGATTGTGTATATTACACCTCAGCCTCTACTGTGGCAGTGGAGGTTTTTGATGGCCAGCTTACAAAAGGAACCTGAAGCACCTTTACCTGATGGTATTCAGTGTGTGGTTTGTTGAGGGGTGTAATGGATAAGAAATATCTAAGCAGCTCAATGTGGCAAAGTAATAACTGGATTTTTCATGTCAATCTTTTGTAGGAGTCTTAGGAAAACTGCTACTTTTCTGTCTTGCACTACAGCCATGTTACACCCACAATTGGTTATAATTCTTTCCTTCACACAGATACAGTTAAAACCATTGATGAATACCTTACAAGGATTATTTTACATGGATAGTAAAATATAATCATGTCCCATTGCCAAACTGTCTGTGCTGTATTTTGAATTGATGTTAAGAATTTGTTTGTTCATGACAAAAGGTTGTTGAGAAAGAAAACAGATTTAGTTCTTTAAGTGCAGGAGTTAAGAATAGTTTTGTGAGAGATATTTAAAAGGATGAGATTGTTGTTGGTTGACTTTTGTGTTGGTTGAGTAATTAAGCCAATTATGCAGTATATCTGTAAAAGTTTGTTCAAGTCTGTGTATACTGTTCATTGTTTGGGGGGGGGATCTAAATGTACTCAAAGGAATTATTTGAAAGGGAATTCTAAATGTACACCTCAGGTTATCTCAAAAACTGCACACATTTGATTTAGTTAACATCTAGATTTAGATGAAAGAAACCTCTAGCATTCTGGAAACCTTGCTAGGCCAAATCCATAAGTATATTAATGTAAGAACATTAATGTAGTACAAAAAGGGACATTCCACATTTACATACACAGGGTGCTTTGTTAAACTGTAGAAGTGTTTTGATTTCTTTGCCATGACAATCCTGTTCCCTCATGTCCCATTTTAGGGAAGATGTAGTCACAACGTGATCATGCCATTGTTTTCCATGCAAATGCTTGTAATGGCAATTACTTTATGTATAATCAAAGATGTGTTGTGACATCAATAAAATGTCTTTGTATGTAAATGGATTGGTGGTAGAATATCTGCTAATGTGCTGTGTGCAACAAAATAACGGGCTTGCGCGGCCATTTGATACTGACAGGAAATTTAAACTTAGATTGACCTACTAGTGTATGTCCTGGAAGCATACAGGCCAGTTCTGAGATATGGAAGGCCATTAAATTTACAAAACATTTAGTGTACACGTAGGCCTGTGCTCTTTGTGCATCTTTTCATGTCTGGAAAGAGGGCATGTAATTTTTTATTTATTTTTTTTTGTATCTAGAGATTACAAAAACTACTAAAACTATGAATTTGCATGTGCCAGGTTTTAGTTCAAGCCTGCAGTATAGTACCTAATAATGCAGTATTCTTTTAACAAGTTATATAGGCTAATATCTCATGCTTTATATTCCTACTCTTGATCCCATGTCAGAGGGACACAGTGGCTTGGTGGCTTAGTGGTTAGCACGTTTGCCTCACACTTTCGTTTGAACCCCGCCTCTGCCCTGTGTGCGCAGAGTTTGCATTTTCTTCCCATGCTTTGGCGGTTTCCTCTGGGTTCTCTGACCTGCTCTCCCAGTCCAAAGACGTGTGTTGTAGGTTGATTGCCATTTCCAAATTGTCCATAGTGTGTGAATGTGTATACGATTGTGCTCTGCAATGGGTTGGCACCCTGTAGAGGGTGTCCCCTGCCTTGTGCGCCAAGTTCCCTGGGATAGTCT
Organism: Ameiurus melas; assembly: GCA_012411365.1. NCBI lineage: Eukaryota > Metazoa > Chordata > Actinopteri > Siluriformes > Ictaluridae > Ameiurus > Ameiurus melas. Next base: position 20,922,602 of record CM022760.1, read on the forward strand.
CCCTGTGACCCTGTGTAGGATACGTGACATTGAAATGGATCCCATTTCAGTCATTCTTTCACATTAGTCATGTATTTGATTTTAGAGTGTGTTGATGTAAGCTTGTAGAGTGCTTAAACAAGTCATTTATATTTGCATACAGTTTTGGTTAAATTACCCATGTTGGTGTAACAATTTAAGAATGATAAGGATCACTAAGATGAGCCCTCTTGTCACCTTACTCAATTACATTTTGCATACCACAAGCTCTTACTTATGACAAGGCTGTATATGACTAGTCCTCACATAAGTAAGGTATAAAGTGTGTCCAATGAATTAAAATGTATAAAACAGTGGAGGCTGGTGACTTTCAAAATAGGTGAAGCACATAAGACCAGCAGTACAGCACTTCCAGACAGCCAGGTAAATATACTGTACCAAGAGAGCTAACAGGACCTGTTTTCACTCACTGACTTTGGAATTAAAACAATCTTGGGTGTTCTCAGTCTTTCCTCATAATTAAGAGCATCTAAATACTTTTTCAAAATCAGGGCAACAGCATTGTCTAGTTAGCTAAGCTAGCTCAATTTCACAGAAGAAGGGAGACTTAGAAATAAAGAACAAATTTCCAAACACAAATAATAAAACAGAACTTGCAATTTATTTACAATATTTATAAATTATAAAGTTAAAATAGCAAGCTATACTAGTTGCATAAAACTGTTATGTATTAGGCTACTCAACTGCCTGACTACTGCAGCGAGCCCAATTGAGAGCTTTCCCAATCTTCAAATGAAGAAGCCTTGTGTCCAGACAGGACAAAAATGTATTCATGATATGTGCATTGTCAAGTAAACATTGAGAGATTTTTTCCTATGAAAAACACATCTATGATGCACTCATTGAGTACCTCAGTGAATTTGTCATGGGATCTCTCTGAAGCCATGCGTCCATGGAGTTCTATCAGTAGTGTGTCTACTGCCTTCTATGGACATTTTCACCCATACTGCACTGTCCACTGAAGAGTTTGCATTAAATGAGTACAATATTGCAGTGAGATATTCGATAGTTGATATTTTGATTCACTAAGATCAAATTTCACAGAGTGATAAATGTACAGACACTATGGTAAACATTACATTGCCACATTTTAATGAAATGTTAGGGGAGGCCATGCTTCTCACCTTTGTATAGAAGTGTGTAAAAATGTGATCAATCAAATATTTGCAGTAGTCTATTATAGAAGTATGATGTATATCCGAAATGAACCTGCACAAGAATTTTTATTAAAAAAATGCACGAAATTAAAATTACACATGAATAATTTTTTTTATCTTTTGAAGTCAAACATGTCAATGCAATAAACACACTTTTTTTCAAACACTAAAGGCCATGATTTTTTACATAAATAATATATTACTCTTTCACTCACTTTTAATAACTGCTTTATCCATGCTTACTGTGGTTCCAGAGCCTATCCCAGGAACACTGGCTGCGGGAATGGGACACCAGTTTATTGCAGGGCACCCTGCACACACACAGGCAACTTATCTTAGCCCATCCACCTCCTGGCATGTTTTTGGGAAACTGGACAACCTGAAAGAAACCCATACAGACAGAGAAAATACAAAAACTCCACCCACACAAACGGTAACCAAAGCTCAGGATCAAACCGGGAACCATGGAGCTGTGAGGCAGCAATACTACTCCCTATCCTAACAATACATCAATAAAACCAAACTAAAATACTCCAAAATACACATGAACAGGGGGAAACAAATATTTTTTTTAAATCATAATTGATGAGAATTGCTTAAAAAATTGCTGCTAAAATGTAGTAACAAATAGTTTTATAGAACTTCAACTATGCATGATTTTAATGTAATTTTTTATATGCACCCCCAGCAACTAATACATGCATACACATTCCATAATCTGGTAATATATGGTCAATTCAATAATTTCCCCATTCTTAGAACTTTTGTTGGTGACCTGAATTTTTTCAGCAGGAGTGGTTATGGACGGTGCAGTGGTGCAGTGGGTAGAGCTGCTGCTTCACAGCTTCAGGGTCCAGATGCACAGGAAGATGTTTTAAGTAGGGGACGTCCCAGTAGCCAGTAAGTGGATTGGCTACTGCAAGTTGCGCCTAGGTGTAAGTATCTATGTATGTATGTATGTATGTATGTGTGAATGGCACTCTGCAATTCACTGGTGAATAATCCATGTTGCATTTGCTTGTGCTATGTGCACTGATTGTAATAGGATCTAATATTTCATTTTAGCATTCAAATCATTTTTATAATGATAGATTTTGTAAATTAATATACTCTGTAGCCACTAGGGACCTATGACTAATGTAGTAATATGTGTTATCCGTCCTTGATCATAGTGTTGCAAAAGTGGGTAAGCCCCCCAGAGCAACAGTGATGCTTCACAGGATGTGTAAAAATCTTGGTCTTGCAGATATTTGGAGACTTTTGAACCCATCTGGTAGGGACTATACATTTTTTTCGTCAGTCCATAAGATTTATTCTAGAATAGATTTTTTTTTATCTCTAAATCACTCCTGTCATCTGTTGCTGATTGTTCAATTGGAAACATCCTAGTCTCAGATCACGCACTGGTGAGTTTAGAGGTGTGGCCACAATCGGAGAAGAAGAAATCATTTAGTTGGCGCTTTAATGTATCCCTTCTACAAAATCCTGATTTTCGACAAATGTTAAAGACGGAACTTGATTTTTATATGGAGACCAACTGGTCCTCAGTATCCTCTGTGGGCGTGGCGTGGGAGGCACTTAAGGCGGTTCTTAGGGGTCGGATCATACAGTATGCCTCATTCATTAAAAAATCCAAAGCACGAGAACTCGTGGAGTTGGAAGGACATATTAAAAGTGCAGAAGCAGAGCTGAAGCGTCGAATGTCGTCTGATGGTCTCAGAGAATTGACCAGATTGAAATATAGATATAATACTATTTTGTCATAGACAGTCATACTTTGAGTCGGGGGACAAAGCAGGAAAACTTTTGGCTAGATATATTAAACAGGGAGGCCCTTTCTACCATTCCCGCAGTGAAGTCTGTTAGGGGTGAAATTTTTACTTCGGCCATTGATATCAATAATGCTTTTAAAGAATTTTACTTGGATCTCTATAGTTCAATGTCTTCATCTACCGATGAAGATATTAGAAACTTTGTGGAACCATTAGAACTCCCAACATTGACGACGGAGCAAAACAATTCTCTTGATTCTGAGATAACCCTGGAGGAGCTTGGCGAGGTAATCAAGGCCCTGCCTACAGGCAAGTCTCCAGAGCCGGATGGCTTTGCCGCTGAGTTTTTCAAATCCTATGCTACAGAACTGGCTCCACTTCTGTTAGAAGTTTATACAGAATCATTAAAGAATGGAAAGCTTCCCCCAACCATGACACAAGCCCGAATCAGTCTGATTCTTAAAAAAGACAAAGGTCCAAGTGAGTGTAAAAGTTATCGTCCAATTTCCCTGATGCAGTTAGATGTAAAAATTTTGTCTAAAATTTTGGCTAACCGATTAAGTAAAGTTATGACATCTCTTATACATATAGGTCAGGTGGGGTTTATTCGGGGCCGTAGCTCTTCTGATAACATTAGACGTCTCATTGATATCATGTGGTCAGTAGCGAATGATCAGTCTCCGGTTGCTGCCATCTCACTTGACACCAAAAAGGCGTTTGATATGGTAGAATGGGATTATCTTTTTAAGATTTTGGAAGTGTATGGGTTAGGGAATACTTTCATTGGTTGGATTAAGCTACTTTATAGTCACCCTGTAGCGACAGTACAAACAAATGGACTGATTTCAGATTATTTTACTCTGGATAGGGGCACCCGGCAGGGTTGCCCTCTTTCCCCATTATTGTTCTGTCTTGCCCTGGAACCATTAGCAGCTTCGATAAGAAAGGAGAATGATTTTCCAGGGGTGGTGGCGGGAGGTGTGCCGCATAAGCTTTTGCTTTATGCAGATGATTTTTTATTATTCGTCTCTGACCCTACTAGATCTATGCCTTGCCTCCACAGAATTATTAATTCCTTTTCCAAATTCTCAGGATACAAAGTCAACTGGTCTAAATCTGAAGCTTTGGCTCTGACAGCGTACTGTCCAGTAACGGCCTTTCAGCCTGGTGCCTTCCAGTGGCCCAAACAGGGTATTAAGTATTTGGGTATTTTATTTCCAAAAAATTTGTCAGATTTAGTTAGTGTTAATGTTGACCCGTTAATAAAAAGGTTTTCGAGTGATGTAGACAGGTGGTCTTCTTTACATTTATCTATGATCGGGAAGGTTAATGTTATTAAAATGAGTTGTATATAAAAAAAAGCGTCCCAGGTTAAATTTCAATAAGTTACATAGGCCGATTGACAAGGGTGGGCTAGGCCTACCCAAGATTCTGTTTTATTATTATGCGTTTGGTCTCAGACATTTGGCTCATTGGTCACTTCCACCTGAGAGAGCCCCTCCCTGGTTCTGCATTGAACAAGAAGTTCTTGCCCCTATTTTGCCACTGCAAAGCCTTTCCATTAAGCTCACCAGAGAAGTCAAATCACACCCAGTAATTTCACATCTGCACTCATTGTGGACAAGAGTGTCCAGAGTGTTTGATTCTGATATTTATCTCAATGTTGCCTCGAGCCTTTGGCTAAACCCCAAACTACGTATTAATAAGTCCCCTTTTCGTTGATCAGAGTGGATCACGAGGGGGATTAATACACTTGGTGATCTTTATGAGAGTGGTGTGATGATATCTTTTGAAAAATTGGTTTAACATTTTGGGATTCCCAGATCTCAGTTTTTTAGGTATCTCCAACTACGCCACTTGCTCTGTACTATTTTTGGGAGTAGCATGCACCCCCCTAATGCAGCAGATACTCTGGGAGAGGTGATTTCTGCTTTTGGAAGAGGACATGAAGCATCAGTGTATTACTTCTTACTGATTCAGAGTCTAGGGGACGGAGTCTCATCCACTCTCAAGAGATTATGGGAGAAAGATTTAAATTTGGAATTGCGGGAGTGGGCTAGGATTTTAAAAAATATAAAAACTGCATCTAGAGACGCAAGGGTGTGCCTTATACAATTTAAGATCTTACATCGGTTCTTACATGGACCCCCTCTAAATTGTATAGGCTTGGTCTTAAAGACACACCCACATGATGGCGATGCCATTCAGAAGATGGAGACACTACCCATGTTTTTGGGGGTGTCGTAAGATCCAAGAATTTTGGTTGAAAGTGCATAGTTTTGTATGTGAGGTGTTGAACACTCAGATCTCGTTCTGCCCTAGACTCTGTATTTTGGGAGATGGGGAGGTCACAAAATTGGAGGATAGGTACAAAAAAGATTGGGTTATGACCAGTGTGATGATTGGTAGACAGGTTATTTTAAGGGGATGGAAATTAGATGGAGCGCCCTCGTTTCCAGAGTGGTGTGTGGAGATGGGGAGGGTGGCTGCCATTGAGGAGGGGTCGAGCAGAAGGATTGGAGTTGGGAATTCCTTCAGGAAGAAATGGAGCAGATATTTGGTGTTTTTGGGGGACTCTTGAGGAGGGGCAGTGGAGAGTATATAATTTAGAGTTTAGGCTATGATTAGATAGATAGATAGATAGATAGATAGATAGATAGATAGATAGATAGATAGATAGATAGATAGATAGATAGATAGATAGATAGATAGATAGATAGATAGATAGATAGATAGATAGATAGATAGATAGATAGATAGATAGATAGATAGATAGATAGATAGATAGATAGATAGATAGATAGATAGATAGATAGATAGATAGATACTTGATTATACTTGATTATTGTATTTTACCTTTATTTTTATTATTTTCTTTTTTTTGTAATTGTGTGCATTTTTATTTATTTTATTTATTGTTTTATATGTGAGTTTATATTCTATTGACCACAAGGTGTTCGTGGGGGGACCAGGGTAGGGGGGGGGGTTGGTAGGGGGGGGTTGTTGCGTGGATTTATGTTAAAAGTTTGATTCATTATGTATGTTGTTTGTCTCTTGGTGTTCACTTGTGAATCAATAAAAGTGTTAATTACAAAAAAAATATGTGTTATCCAATAGCAGCAAAGAAGGGGCACTTGTGTGCTCACGTTTTTTTAGTTTAAAGGAAAACAATCATTTAAATGTAAATAAAAAGTTGGGTTGTGAGTGCTCAAAATAACTAGAGAGCAGTTTTGTGTGTTTAATCAGTGCAGACAATTCCAACATGGTGGTGCAGCAGATAATTTGGCTCCCTCACAGTGCCAGGGTCCCTGGTTCAGTCCTGAGCTAGGGTTACTCTCTGTTTTGCTTTTTGAGTTTTGCATATTCTCCCTCTGTCCATGTGGGTTTCCCACAGGTTCTCCATTTTTCTGACTCGCAGGTGGACTGACTATGCTTAAATTGCCACTAGGTGTAAATGCGTGTAAATCCACAAGTTTAGGTTACTACAGATAAAACGAATGAACGGATAAATGAACGTTTTTGACACTTTTGGCTCCCCAAACTGTTAGCGCAAGGCTGTGCGCGTGGGGGCGCGCTGAGCCATGCAGATGTGTCGCAGATTTTAAAAGTCACTGTGCGCACAGAAAGATCTAGTACGAGGAAATGGGACGTTGAAAAGCTTTCAAAACTGAAGTCAAATCAAAAAACTGCGAAGGAAACAGTAGGAGAGAAGGAGTAGGACGCCCCTGATTTGTCTCGATTGCACGCATTTTTGACGAGCGAAAACGCACTTCGAAATAGCTACATTACACAGCTGTGGTGTTATTTATTCAAATATATTAAAAGAGCAAATAATCCCATGGAACTGTCAGCTATCGGAGAACAAGTGTTTGCCGTGGAATCGATCATAAAGAAAAGAGTGAGGAAGGTAAGGGAGCCACGCTGCGAGCTGCAGTGAATGTTGTTGGGTTTTGTTGTTTTGCAGAAGTGCTGAGGATTTGAAGCAGCTCAGTGTTTACATCATTAACATGACACCGTGCTTAAAAGGAGGAGGGTTGGGGAGCACAGCGATCGCTTCATCAACGTACTTTAATGGAGCCTAGAAGGGAGAGAAACCAACGTGTATAGCCCGTTATGAAACCAGTAGGTGATCCGATCCAAATCTGTCCTCCGCCGTGTTTCCTCCAGAGTGACACAAAGTGCTACGCAGTATCCTTCAAACAGCGATCACATGGGCTGAAGTTAAATGACACGCTGCTGTTGGATTACTTATATACTCATAAGTATTCCTGGTGCGGTGGCCTACTTTTTATCGTACCGTATTAAATATCTATTTTGATATTACACTGCGCAGACAGTCTTAGTGGCAATGACGGAGCTCGAGCTGTGATGCGATGCGCGTGCTCTCTCTCTCTCCTCTCTCTCTCTCTCTCTCTCTCTCTCTCTCTCTCAGTCTGATAGCGGGATTTAAAACGTTTAAGTCAGAAAAAAGATTTCATTTCAAAATGTCAAAGGCAGCCAGTCCGAGTCCGTGTAAAAGCGCACCTCAGTGCCAGTCTCTGTGCACATTCACTCTCAATCTGCCTGCAGCTCACAGTATGTGCGTCACTGTGTTTTGACTACAATGTAATTAAACGGGAGCTTTTGGATTCGACCCTTCAGCGTTTCCTCATACGTCATGCGTCATTACGTCATGCCATCTGAAGACCATGACAGACTTTTAGCTGAAAGCGTGAACTCTTTTCTTATAATGTTGCAGGGGAATGTGGAATATTTACTGAAGTGGAAGGGGTGGCCCCCAAAGTAAGTACGCTCTCCCAAGTTTGTAAATGATTCACAGCATGTGTTAAGAACCAATAATCTCGTCATTTTATTTCTATCTAGGTTTTTTTTTAAAACCACTGTCGAATTCTAAAGATAGATACATAAATAAATGCTTAATTTGCAGGTATAGCACTTGGGAACCGGAGGAACACATCCTGGATCCCCGGCTTGTTCTAGCATATGAGGAGAAGTGAGCTTTTGTTCAAATTCAGGAATCAATATACTAACTAATAAAAATAAAATTCTACTCTCTTGTTTAAGCTGTTAGTTCAATTACGTTTCTCAAATTCCATTTTGCAATAGAGAGCACAAAGACAGAGCAGTGGGCTGGCGTAAGAGAGGACCTAAACCTAAAAGAATTCTTGTGCAGGTAATGACTAGCATGTCCTTCCATTACATTTCTTCTTATTGACTGTACCATCCTGGCATCATGCGTTTTTGCTGTACAGTTTCTTACTTCTAATCTCTATCCAAAAGGGCATTTACTCAATGGATCTCCGCAGTGCACACAAAGCTGCAGAGAAGTCTCCAGGACATCTTCACCTGTCCCTTACACACCCCCTCGATCCACATGCTGGACATACAGCGCAGAAATTCTGCTCCAAAGAAAGTGATGTATATCATCAACTAGTTCATCACAAGAGAAAGAAGAGAAACCTCAAAGGTTATTCAGTTGAGGACTGGGAGGAGTTGGAGAAGGATGACAACTATGAAGAGGAGGTTATAAGACAGGAAGAGACAGAGACTGGCAGGGCCAGTCTAAACAGTGAGTATGTTAGTCAGAGAATAGGGATAAATGCTATGTTGTATTGTCATCCTTCAGTAAAATAGCTACATAAGCCCAAGTAACAAAATGCCAAAAAGAAAACATTTCAAACTGGGCAGACATGTTTGTGTAGTAGGCATTTTCCAGATTAGATTTATTTTTTTTAATTGTAGTGGAACTATTTCATTGTTGTGAAAATGGAAAGCTTTATTTTGCTACAGAAAGTGGAAGCATCAGCAACAACCTGTAGAACAGCCTTAATGGTTTATTTTTTTCCCTGTCAGACTGTTTTCATTTTCACTGCATTGTATCTGCATATTTTATCACAGTCATCTGTTGAGATTTTCATGATGTATATCTGTGTGAGGCTACATGTGAGCTGTCCCCCACCCCTTGTATGGATGTGCCACCCAGTGTGTAAAAAAAAAAAAATCAGTGTAAAACATTCCATATCCCCAGTAGAGTTGGGATTGTTCGTGTGCATGCTCCTTGTCCTTGCTAGCCATGTATTTTAATGGAAAGTTTTGTCCCATACAAACACTTGTTCAATGTTTAACTCACAGAATTGCTATATACAGAACTGATCCTCTCTTTCTCTCTCTCTCTCTCTCTCTCTCACACACACACACACACGCACACGCACACAAAATCAGGTAATGTGGAGACAGAGGGTTGGAGTCCAATAACTGGATCAGAGGAAATGACAGTGTCTCCAGTGTGCGAGGAATGGAGGCCGGTTATGGGTTTGGAGGAGGTAACTGTGACAGATGTCACCATCAATTCACTGACAGTTACTTTTCGAGAGGCTTTGGTTGCAAAAGGCTTCTTTAGAAGCTGGGAACTGGAGCTGTAATACTGTACAGGAACATGATAAAGTATGAAGATGTCACGTGAGACAGAAGGAGGGAGAAGTGAAATGTGAGACTTTCATCAAATGCACTACATGTATTGAGGTTTTACATAATTATTTCTACTGAGAGACTTTTTTGTTTGTTTGTTTGTTTGTTTGTTTGTTTTATATTTTAAGGTACATTTATGAGTAGTAGAGCAAACATCCTCAGTATGGGAGGTCTTCTCTTCCTGCTATATGTATATGCTCTGTTGTTGTCAATGCAGCAGAAGCAATTTCAAAATACAGTTTTATATTTGAAGCCTGTGATCCAATAGAAAAGAGACTGAAACTATACTCACATAGTACTGCTACTTGAAGGTGTGTTTATTTGAGTACATTTAAAAGTACTCTTTAGCTGTACATAGCCTAATTTGTAACTTGCTATCAGTAAATAAAATTGACATCGTCAAAGAAGAGGCACTTGTGTGCACACTTTTATTAAAACTAAAAACAAGTAAAATGCAAATTTTGATTGTGAATTGTCAAGATGATTTTTAAGGAACTGGAAAATTATTTTTAATATGAAATGATTAGTATTAACAGGGCTGATATCACAGCAACAGGACATAACTGTTGAGGAATTGGGGACCTCTCAGACAGGACTGTTATTGCAAACAAGTCATGGAAGAATATTACTTCAGCTGTGCTGTGCACCCCCTTCTCTTAAACATTGTGCATGACAAACCAAGCACATTTATTTAGTATTTAAGTATTCAAAACTTGAAATACCTTTGGATGATGCAGTTATCTGTTGTCCCTATCATAATCTCTTCTCAGTATTACAAAGTCTGCTTAAAATACATACATATTCTAACAGTTTATTTTCACTCAGCTTTGTTTTACTGGCAAAAATAAGAGCAGAAACAAAAGATAGGTGAGAAGTGGCAGCACAGCATGTTCATTGCCAGAATTGAAAGTGAAAAAATATAAACATCATGGTCAGTGGATTTCCGTAATAGCTGTAGCTGGGCATGCAACCACTTATATCTGACATCACCATGCTGTACTGCCACCAGGTACATGTACCACCACACCACACAGCCCACTACATCACCTGTCTACCACGAAGGCCACAAATGTCCAAACCCCTTGCAGCAGAGCCTCAGAGCTGCATAGAGTCAGCACAAAATTGCAGACCAGTGGAGCATATATAGCTAACAATAATAATCAAAATACACATGCCAAAACTAACCAGGCACAACATGTTTAAGTTGGTTAATAATTAGCAAACAATTAGAACAACTTAATTGTTCAGAGAGGATTAAATTCACTATAATTCCCTTAATATTTGAGGCTGTTGCCGCCTCAGAAAACCAGCAACCTTGATTTTTTTTTTATCAAGCATGTAATTAACAGTAGCTTCCTTCACACATAAGGTTGTGGTGGGATAATCTATAGCATTTGAGTTCAAAACTCATTCCAAATCTGACCAACCTTGTTTGTTTGGTAAAAAAGACATGTACTGCAGATTGGAACACGGAGTTCATGCCCAATAAATTATTACTTAAATAAAGTAGTGATGTAGCTCATGAAACAATTTGATCCAATGTTATTCAAGAAAAACTAGTCAATTTAAAAAAAATGTAAATCAGATTTGGCATTTCCTAATACATGAGTACAGGTCTGTTGTACATGTAACACTGACAGTTATGGAAGAAATGGTCATTTATGAAACGTTAGGTCATACAACTATTCCAGAGATTTATTCTGTTTCAGAGTTTACTCTATTACATTTGATCTAGATGTCCATAAGTGTTTGTTTATGGTTTTTCCTGTTGACCTGTTAACTTTCTTTCTTTCCTTTTTTTTATCCGAGACATTCAGGTTCAACCATGTAGTGAACAGGGCAACTGGCCAGATTTAAAACAGCACCCATATGTTCCATATTGTGAGTAGTTAAAGCCTAATACAATATTTCACTAATCAGTATAATGGTGCCCTTCCATTTTCATCATAACCCTCACACTATTTAGGTAGTAAAAATTGCAGCATAGCAAACAGAATTCCTAACTGCCATGTTTCACTGGAAAGGTGTACTGCGCCCAATTTTATTTTGATAGAAAATGTAATCAGATGTTGTGTAGTGTGAGCACTGTTACCATCCAAAATATTATGTAAAAGCCTGTTGCCTATTTTGAGTAGAAAGCAGTTTGCTTAAAGTTGACCTGTGACATGTTTTGCCAGCAGTGTAGTATAGTTGCTCAGTATTAATACTGTAGTGCTGCAGGCTGTGTGAGTGATTGGCTTCACTTTGTCCGACAGTACGTGTGCTGTCACTGAAAGACCCCGTTTCCACCTGGCCATTTGATGTGTAGTGTATAAGGATTGTATCCTTGCTCACCCAGCTTTTTTACTTCGTAGCAAATAAACAAATCATAGATATGACACAAAATGATTTTTGTTTTGTAGCTGAACATTCTGGCTACATGAAACATACCTCAAACAAATGAAATTATATTGTTTTATTAATGGCAAATTTTTTCCCCCAGATCAAATTGAGGAGAAAATTATGGAATCAACAACCACAACAAAAATCACAATTAGAACTTTGTAGCTCCTCTGGCTTTCATAACGGCCTGAATTCTTTGAGGCATAGAGTTCACTAATGTGAAACAATATTCTCAATCAAGCTGGTTCCAACTTTCTCAAACAACAGGTAACAGATCAGTTTTTTAGGATGGACCTTGGTCATGGACCAATTTTTACATTTTATTTCCACCAAAAATGTTCAATCGGAGTGAGATCTGGACTGTTTGCTGGCCATGTCTTTGAGTTAATCTGCCTTTCCTGAAGAAAAGCTTGAACACTTTCTGCTCTGTGGCAAGATGCGACATTATCATTCTGAAAAATGACTTCATCACCAAAAATATTTTCTATATTATTTAAAAAATGTTTAGCAGACTCCACTTTCAAAAAGTGCGTTATGTCTATGCACATGAAGTGACCAAGTGTGAATGGGGTCAAGAGTATACATTGTATTGTCCATGTTTCCTCAAGCAGAACCACTTCTCTGTCCAGTTGTTCCATGTTTCCTTTTAAGTTTTAAAGTTATTAAGTTTTGCACATAAAATTTCACACACCATTAGAGCTTTGTGCGTTCTGGTTGTCAACATTTTCTCTAGCCTGCAATGTCATGCCATTTCTGTCATTGTGAACAGACATCGAGTCATACAGTGTGAGGTGTAATATCCTCACTCATGGTACAGCCTGGTTTAAGCAACGCAGCATTTAACTCGTAATAGAATCAGTCCACAAAAGTGTTGTTTTCCATGCAAGTAAAAAACCATTGCGATTAACTGATTCTACTGAATATTTATAAAAAATAAATAGATACGGTCATTTCTCCAGTTTAATATTTCATTACTTTAGAAGTAATTAGAGATCAAGACAATATGGTAACCTTCCCCCTGCACCCTTTGCAGAAAACATCTGCATACCTGCCTGCTACAATTTTACTACCTCTAAATTTACTTAAATGTCATAATTTCTATAGCAGCATTTTGTAGCATCCATTGTTCCACTTTTAGCCAGTCATTGCAAGACTTGTCTGCTTGTGTGTACTCTTTGATATTCTTGTCATTCACCATGTGATGTATATTTATACCAAAAAGGTAATTGCATCAATCTACACTGTATTTTTCTATGATTACATATAAATGTTTGAGCATAGTGTTAAAAAAATGTTTTGTACTTTTCTTATAATTAGTGGTAACAAGGTACTCTAACCGCATAAATATTGATCATACTACCAAGATATCTGTAATCTCTGAAAATATGCACTTTACACAACAGATACCCTGGTTCTGTGATGCCAGAATACATGGCAGTATTTGTACTATATTAAACAAAAGTGCTTTTATATTGTAATAAAGCAAAGTGTGAGAAATCAATGATTCCCCCTCCCCCCCATTGGCTCTTCAAGCATCATAATGTTCATCAGATGTTCAGGGCTTTGTTATTTTATCGATTCGCGAAACAGCATAGTGAAAGTACCACGAGAGTACTTCGACTGTCTATGGAAGTCAAAATTCTAGACAAAGCAAAACCACCAAATGAGTTTTCCATTGGTACAAACATACTTTAATGTACAATTAAATAATTGAAAAAAATCTGACCACAAAAATAACTTAAAAAAAATTATTGAAACCAGAGCATCAAATATTTTTGCTCCTCCCAGCAAGCACCAAAAAGTGTTAGCAAGAGAAAAGTGGTCAAAACTTTAACAAATCACATGGTATTTGTCCAGTCCACATCTCACCCCATCAAAAAAAACAAAACAAAAAAAAAACCCACACACAAAAACGAAACAAAAATATGTTCAATTACTATGGTTTGTACAGTGGATCATTATGTATATATTTATATAGACATGTAGAAGACATTTAATCAAAACATTTCTCAGCAGTCCCCAAGAGGGATGTATAAGGTATGACAGTGTCATTTCGCATTACATCTCTTAAAAATTGTAATTTAATCAGCTTCTTTTACTTCAAGTTTGTTTTTTTCTCCAAAAATTAAATAAAATATCTATGTTTATATAATTTTATATATGACAAGTATTTTTCTTATTGTATAAAATAAGTCTCACGCCATATTGCCACTGTTCAGGTCATGTCATGCTAACTTTACCTGTTATACATGTGAAGGAGTGGGGAAATTAAAACAGAAAATTAGAACAGAATTGCTTCCCATATTCTTTCATTTTCACCTGTCTTTTTCTATCTGAAATGGACAGTAGATGCCCTCCACAGTGTGTTTGTGTGCAACATAAAGACAAAGAGAACCAACAGTGCCTTGTTACTACACACACACACACACACACCATTTTCTTAAAAAAAAAAAAATCCTCAATTTTAGTATACATATAAATCTACTTGTATTGGTCTGAAACATCCCACCCATGAAAACTCCCTTGAGCTTAAATCAGAAGGAAACCTAAATAGAAAATTCTATGACTTGACTGTCCAGTTCAATGTATTTCAATTTTATTTAATAATAAAAAAATATATAATTAAAAAAGGATTTAAGTCCAGAATATCTTTACACAGTAGGAAAAAGATGATTGAAATCAAAGTTCTGAGCATCAAAAGGAAAAGTCAGGAAAAGCGTTCCTTCCTGGACAGAGGGGAGTGAGGACAGAGTCCGTGAGATGGCAAAAATAGCATTAAGATTGCTTCCTTGAGAAATCAAAAATTCCCTCATCAGCATTTAAGCTTCATGGTAGAAATTACTGCACTGTGTCCAATGATTATAGCAAATGTGTAGTGTCAGCAGTTCTAGTACCATTCCAATTATAAAAAGACAGAATGAAACATTGCAGTACACATTCAAAAGGACAGGGACTACAGTAGTGAGAAAATCGTGACATGCATAGGACAGTATGTAAGTATCCCTTGCAATCTGCCATTAGGAGAGGGAAAAAAAAAGAAAAAAGGGGGGGATACACTGGTTTTTACTTGAAAAATAAACCCCAAAATCCCTCCCTCACAAGACCGTAGGAGAAAAAAAAAAAGGAAAAAGAAAAAATGTATCCATTTCTTGCTTGGTTCTGCAAACAAAAATACATCCATTATAAACTGCAGCCACTTTAAAGAAAATGGGGATCTCTGTAGGGATTCAATCTGTCTCCAAGAATGAAGGTAATAAATAACAATAAGAATGGTTAAATTTTAATCACTAACTGCTGATGGTAATTAACACTTTTAAAAATGGGCACAATATTGAATGTGTATGGAGGAAAAACAACAAAGATCTATTGTGTTAACACATTTTTCTCTTTAATTTTATGCATTTAAAATCTTAAAAAAATATTTATAAAAAGGCAGTCATCCCCAAAAATAGTACGTCAAATACCAAGGAGAATATTCCCATCCTTTCACCCAGAACCCTTTGAACACAATTGGCTAAAAATATAGATGTATATATTAACAGCAATAATTTACCATTCATTTAATTTATTAATATTTGCTCATTTAATGTAGTATCTCCCATAGGAAGGTGTAGTCTTTTCATTTACTTCAAAAATATTAAATAATAACAACTAATAATGAGAGCAACAGTAAATTTTTAAAATTGCAACCCATTCCTGTTAAGTGTTTTGAGGACTATAATGCTACATTAAATTTAATGAGCTGTGATTTGTCCCCATGTCTTGGTTGCTACCAGCCAACATGTCATTAGCTCCTTGCCCATGCAGGGACCCCATTCCACCAAGCTGTGAAAGCATGGCATTCTGGTCTGACCCAAATGGGGCTTGGTCCAAAGCATTAGCCTGTTGTTGCTGTTGAGATGGTTGTTGTGGAAGTGGAGGTGCTACCATGCCAGTGTGATGTGGGGGAAGATGACCAGGATGTGGAGAGCCTGTTTGGGTTTGGGGGGAGATGCGGTGTGGAGAAGGCTGGGGTTGCATGCGAGGAGATGCACTAGAGTTTGGTGGCAGAGACTGGGGTCGTGGCGATGGCTGGGGTGACCTCACCTGGTTGCTAAGAGAAGTGGAAAGTTGGTGGCCCTGTAAATGCGGAGACTGGGACATTGGCTGTTGAGGGCTCATGGGATTATTATGCTGAGCAGGAGACCCACCACCTAGATGATGTTGATGCTGCTGCTGCTGCTGCTGCTGCTGTTGTTGTTGTTGTTGCTGCTGCTGCTGCTGGAGGAGCCTTTGGTGCAGTGCTTGATGGATAATGGCCTGGGAAGTCTGAGGATGAGAACCACCTTGAGGAGGCTGTAGTTGCTGCTGTTGAAGTGAATTACCACCATCACTCCCTTGGAGTCCACTCATGGCATTCTGTTGCTGTTGCTGCAGCTGCAATCTCTGTTGTAAGGCTGCTGCCACCTGTGGAGACATGGATCCTGAATAATTCTGTTGAAGCCCAGCCTGCGGTCCTCCTTGCTGCTGCGGCAGTCCACCAGCTTGAGCTTGACCTGGCTGCTGAGACGGCATCCCGGGCTGGGCAAGATAAACTTGCTGCTGTTGTGATTGGGGATGCTGAAACTGACCAA
This sequence comes from Ameiurus melas, assembly GCA_012411365.1. Taxonomy (NCBI): domain Eukaryota; kingdom Metazoa; phylum Chordata; class Actinopteri; order Siluriformes; family Ictaluridae; genus Ameiurus; species Ameiurus melas. Next base: position 20,939,033 of record CM022760.1, read on the forward strand.
GGTTTCCCATCTGCTGCTGCTGCAAATGTTTCCTCATGAATTCTTTGAACTGGGGTGACATACTAGTCATGTTTGAGCCTTGACCAGGCATAACACCATGTTGCTGCTGCAAAGCCATCTGCTGCTGCTGCTGCATATTCACTCCCATAAAGGAACGCTGTTGAAGTTGTTGTTGCTGCTGCTGCTGAAGTGGGTTCGTAGGGGGCATGCCGGTCCCTTGACCCATGTGCATACCTGGTTGAGTGCTCCCTGTATTTACATTTAGCTGCTGGCTTTCCATGGTTGCTGGGCCTGCACCTCCAGCACCAGGCCCACCTCTTCCAAGGTATTTCGGCGCACGCTGCTTGACAAATGTTGCCATAAGCTGAGGATTTGAGCGCAATATTTTCACGACCTGTTGCTGTTGAAGGGGGGAACTGGGGGAACGCAGAGCTCCAAGAAGGTCTTGCAAGGCACTCTGAAGGAGACCTCCACTGCCAGTTCCTGGGTTTGAAGCTCCACCTTGGCCAGCCATCATACCCATCACTCTTGGTTGCCCCTGTTGTGGAAGTTGCTGCACCATCTGCGGTGGTTGTTGCCCAGCAACCATTCCTGCATGACCCATTTGACTCAACATTCCTGGTCTCTGCTGAGGGGGTATGCTAGGGGTTCCCCACTGCTGCTGTGGAGGTTGGAGCTGAGGTCCACCCTGTGGAGCTTGTGGCATTTGCACCTGAGGAGGAAGTTGATTTTGAGGCCCTCCTTGTTGCTGCATGCCACCTCCTACCACACACTGCTGTTGCTCCATTTGAGCCCTGGCTACAGTGGATTGTGTCTGGGTTTGTAATCCCTGGGGCCCCCCCATGCCTGATCCAGGATGGTTCAGACCCATTGGGTTTTGAGCCTGAGGGCTCTGGTGCAGGGTGTGTGGGGCCATCATCCCTGGTCCTTGATTCATCTGCAGGCTTTTTTGTTTAGCCATTTGCCTTTGAGTCTCTGCCACTCGCTGAATCTTCAAGGCCATTTCCAGGGCTGCAGGAGGAGGACCAGAGGGCTGCTGTGAGGAAAATGTTGACTGACCTTGGTTTGACTGTTGTTGCTGGGGTAGACTGGCTGGGCCCATACCAGGTTTCCCCATAGACTGAGAAAGTGGAGAGGAACCTGGAGGTCTTTGCACATATGGAGGAAGGCTGTTGGGATGCTGAAGCTGCTGTATGGAGGGTGTCTGTGGTGGTTGCTGTTGTTGAGCCATCTGTTGCTGTGGAGAGTTGATCATCCCACCACTGGCAGGTAGCTGCTGGAATTGATGATGCTGCACCATTCCTGCAAGTTGCTGCTGCTGCGGACCTCCTGCAACTCCAGGCTGGGGGACAGGAGTTGGACATTGCTGAGTGGGTGGCTGTAGGGCAGGAGATGGAATACTTTGTGTGGGTGTTCCAGGTCCAGTAGTACCATTACTGCTGGGTGATGGCAACCCTTCGTTTCCACCAATTAGTGGCTGGCCTGTTCTTTGCATGCTGGCCACCCTTCTCCGAAGCATCTGGGCCTGCTGAACCCGGTGCTGGAGCTGCTGTTGACGCAGTTTCTGCTTGATGTTTAGGCAGAAAGGCACAGGACACTTGTTCTCTTGGCAGTGTTTAGCATGGTAACAGCAAAGTGCAATAAGCTGCTTGCAGATAGGACAACCACCATTGGTTTTACGCTTGCAGCCCTTGGTATGCTGGACCACTCTTTTCATCTTTTGACAGGATGGAAGTGAGCAGTTAGCATTGCGGCACTGGCAAGCATGTACCAGAGACTGAATGCAGCGCTGTATGCTAAGACGGCGTGAGTCACCAGGACTCTGCATGGAGGTTGCAGCTTGGCTGTTGCTCTCATCATCCAGACCCAGGCCCAGCTTCTCCATCTTGTGCTCATGACCCTTTGTATTGTAGCAAGTGATGCAAAGGTCATAATCCTGTGATGAGATAATACAAAAATAAATACTTCAGCAGACCACAGGCTAACGTTACCATAGTTTAATGGAGACTGCATTAAATGCAGACATAAATAAGCCAACAGATATACAGATGATATTTTACGCCTCATCCCAGTTTCTGCCCCAGATACAGAAAACTTTAAGCCAACTTAATATTCCTTACCTCACATACAGTGCAGTGGAAGCGTGTCTCAACATGGTGTTTGCATTCATTACAGGTATAGACGAATCGATCTTGGCTCTGGTTGTGCAGCTCTACCAGCATACACATGGAACTCCATTTCGACCGCCTCAACGAGGAAAACTCCAGGTGTTTGTCCCGTGCCAATGTAAGGAAAGCATCTCGCCCATCCATCAGGTCACATGCCATTAACGGATCGGGGTCCATGATTGGTGGAAGAGCATTGGAAATGGGCCCAGCAATCAGCCGGATGACAAAGAACACCTTAAAGAAAGAAAAATTAGAATACCAAGTTTTCCCATCCAATTAAAATGGTGAACATGTCACTGTCCTACCTCTTTATGTTTCTCCATGGTGGCATAAAGTTTTTGTGACAGGTCATTTGACACGTTTGGCATCCCTGGCTTCTTTTTGTTGGCTCGGCTCAGACTGCTCTTGTTCTTGCTCGTCTTTTTATTGTTCTTTTTCTTGGCGTTCTTGCTGTCACCCTTTGTAGCCTAGAGGAGGCAAGGTGGTATACAATCAAATTGACTCAAGGGTTTAATGTAACTATGGTGAACGGATTCTCCAACTTACATCTACACTTTCACAGGAAGTACTGTTCTCCTCCCGTTTTCTCTCCTCTTCCTCCTGCTCCAGCTCCTTAATGCTCTCTTCAAGCACATTGGGCCAGAAGTCACCCTCAAAATAAGGCAGCTCTTTGGCACTAGTGAGACGATCTTCAGTCGCCTGCTTGAAGATGTCCTGCAAAGGAATAAAATGGCTCCTTGAATCTGTCTGGGCCTTTATAAATATACATGCCATACAAAGTACCATTTGACCCAAAATAGTAATCATGTACCTTATAGTCATGTACAATGCGCTCTGACACAGCTTTATCCAGCATCTTCTTGTACCACTCCTGTAGTCGCTTAGGCTTGGGTATCTTTTGGTCTGCAGGGTGACAGTGGAAGATGTAGTCATCTCCCTCACTGGGAGGGCAAGCCCAAATGTGGCCTGTAGTAAACCTGAAAGTAGAATCACAAAGTCAAGGTTGAGTAGGGGACAAGTGGCAAAGATGCAGGCATGAATTAGATAATTTATTTTTTCTTACTCCATCATGGCATCCAATGAACATCTTACCCTAATTTTTTGACATACTCCAGATACCCAATAAGAATCTCATGGTATACTGCTGTTCTCAAACAACGTGGCTGAAAAAAGTGCACACTGTCCAAGTAGGATATGTATACTCGTCTGTAAGGGAAGAAGAAACACATTATCAGTCTGTACAAAGGTGCAGTCCAATAACTTGTATTCAAAAACTGACAGAGTGTAAAAAAAACATGGTTATATTTGTTAGATGAATGACAGGGGCAATATTATTTTTTGTTTAATAACATCTTTGTTCAAGATCATGTTTAATATCATCTAATAAGGATATGCCCTACCTCTGATTAGGGTGTGGACAATCCGAGCTGTATTCCTGCACATGCATGCCAAAAAAGCATACATCAGCACCATCAATGTCCTCAAAGGCAAACAGAGCTTTTGATTTATATGGGAAGGACTCTGGCATCTCACCACTGTCCACAAATCTGAGAAAAAGGGGAAAACAACAAAACAGGCAACATGGGTCACAGGCTGCAGGAATAATAAACTTTATTAAAAAAATACAAATAAATAAAATCTCCCTGTCTGCTTCTTTTACCATATGACCATATTCCTAGCCAAAACAGAGGATAACACACAACAGTAATGGCAATGTTCTTAAAACCGATGTCAGCCTTACATATCTAAGCAGATCCCAGCATCTCTCACCTGGATTTCATTCCTGGTTTGACTTCTACCACCTTCTCAGAGACATGGACAACACGAATAGTGATATCACCAGACTCTGGGTGGTTTTGGCGCTTCAGAAATTCATTAACACGAGTTTCTAAGTAGTTGCCCAGTTTAGTCTGGGGCAGCCCTAAATGAGCAAAAGAACATTTACTGTGATAAAAAATTATATGTTATTAATAACGTTATTATTGACTACCCCATTGTTTAATAAGTATTCTTTAAAATGTGTAGCATAACATACTTTTAGCAGAATATTTATTTTCTTTGCGGTTCTTGTTGGACTTTTTCAGACACTCGTTACAAACAAAGCTGAAAGAGTCAGAGAGGAGATATTGATACGATGGTAGTTCCTTGAAATACAACCAAAATGAGCAAAATCAGGACTACCAGCATCACAAAGACTTACCCTATAGGCCAAATAGTGTCATTGTGCAGAACACAGATCTGATGCATTTTACGCCCACAGTCCATACATTCCACAAATCTACAGAGAGCATGTCAAATCAAGTCAAAAATTGTATAAATTATATTTCCCAAAAGACTGCATTATAGCATATACAGTGAGGGGGAAAAAAGTATTTGATCCCCTGCTGATTTTGAACATTTGCCCACTGATAAAGAAATGATCAGTCTACAATTTTAATGGTAGGTTTATTTGAACAGTGAGACACAGAATAACAACAAGAAAATCCAGAACACCACATGTCAAAAATGTTATAAATTGATTTGCATTTTAATGGGGGAAATAAGTATTTGACCCCCTCTCAATCAGAAAGATTTCTGGCTCCCAGGTGTCTTTTATACAGGTAACGAGCTGAGATTAGGAGCACACTCTTAAAGGGAGAGCTCCTAATCTCAGTTTGTTACCTGTATAAAAGACACCTGTCCACAGAAGCAATCAATCAGATTCCAAACTCTCCACCATGGCCAAGGTCAAAGAGCTCTCCAAGGATGTCAGGGACAAGATTGTAGACCTACACAAGTCTGGAATGGGCTACAAGACCATTGCCAAGCAGCTTGGTGAGAAGGTGACAACAGTTGGTGCGATTATTCACAAATGGAAGAAACACAAAAGAACGGTCAATCTCCCTCGGCCTGGGGCTCCATGCAAGATCTCACCTCGTGGAGTTGCAATGATCATGAGAACAGTGAGGAATCAGCCCAGAACTACATGGGAGGATCTTGTTAATGATCTCAAGGCAGCTGGGACCATAGTCACCAAGATAACAATTGGTAACACACCACGCCGTGAAGGACTGAAATCCTGCAGCGCCTGCAAGGTCCCCCTGCTCAAGAAAGCACATATACATGCCCGTCTGAAGTTTGCCAATGAACATCTGAATGATTCAGAGGACAACTGAGTGAAAGTGTTGTGGTCAGATGAGACCAAAATGGAGCTCTTTGGCATCAACCATGTTTGGAGGAGGAGGAGTGCTGCCTATGGCCCCAAGAACACCATCCCCACCGTCAAACATGGAGGTGGAAACATTATGCTTTGGGGGTGTTTTTCAGCTAAGGGGACAGGACAACTTCCTGACCTCCGTGATTGCCAACAAGGGTTTTGCTACCAAGTACTAAGTCATGTTTTGCAGAGGGGTCAAATACATATTCCCCTCATTAAAATGCAAATCAATTTCTAACATTTTTGACATGCGTTTTTCTGGATTTTCTTGTTGTTATTCTGTCTCTCGCTGTTCAAATAAATCTACCATTAAAATTATAGACTGATCATTTCTTTGTCAGTGAGCAAACGTACAAAATCAGCAGGGAATCAAATATTTTTCCCCCTCGTTGTAGTATTAATATCTGCAATACTCAAAAACATAATGTGGAGCTTTTTTTCCTTTGTAGTTAGTAAGAGCAATGCATTACATTAAAACATTATTTAAGAAAAACACACTCTTAAGGGCAAAATATCAGCACCAACAATGATGATGAAACTCACAACTCGGGGTCAAGTGTGTCATTCTTCTTCTTTTCAAACTGGTCCTTGTTGATTGACCTGGAACATGAACAAGCAGCTTTTAACATGTTGGAGTAGGACAACAGCTAGAAAACTTTCCTTTTCTCTATGACAGTCTCTTTTGACAATTCTATCTGGACAAGAACACTGAAGAGAGTGAGGTGACAGACAATTAACCTAGAAATTTATATAAAAAAAATTTTAAAAATTAAAACAGGGGTATCCTTCATGAGGCTAGAAAGAGAAAGACTCGATGGAAGAACTCACGTTTGCGGCTGGGATGGGTCATCCCCTAGGGACACGCTTTCACCCTGGATCTCGTTGAAACACTTCTCACAGAAGTGGTACCTGTCAGCAAGAAGTCCATATTTTGGTGAACTACACCATTCACCAGCACCACAGCCATTCACAGAAAGGCCATGACGAAGCAGACACCAATCAGTGCAGCGCAAGGCAGGGCAGGCCAAGGGGGAAGCAGGCACAGATGAGGAGCGCAGAACAGGGTCGTCGCCAGAGGAGTCAATCATGATGCAGGGTTTTTTGAGCAGGGATTTTATGGAGGAAGGGATTTGATGGAGATGAAGGATGAGATGAAAGCAGGCAATGGCAGACAAGTGTTGAATTACAGAAAGGGAAGTGTCAAAAAATGAGAAAATAAAAACACGGGACATTAGATAAAAAGGTAGGAATGGACAAAGATAGGGAAACGACAGACAAGACAAGCAGAAAGCCAAAGCAAAGCACAGATTAGCGTTTGCATGTGTAATGAGTAAACCATCACAGCTAAACAAGAGCATAATCAACTGCAGGGGAGGTGGGGGTGAGGGGGAAGTATTTACAGACACATGAGCACATTAAACATATACACACGCTGCAGAAGAAAAGTTTCAGCCTAAGATTATTTTAAGGCTGTCTCTTCTCATAGGAGGCACAAATATGCATGAGAATTACACTCTGAATTACAAAGTTTTACACAGAATTGGTAAATGGTAACTTATATAGCGCTTTTATCCAAAGCGCTTTACACTGTGTCTCATTCACCCATTCACACACACACACACATCAATGGTAGCATGCAAGGGGCTAGCTTGCCATCGGGAGCAACTTGGGGTTCAGTTCAAGGACACTTCGGCATATGGACTCACCCGGGCCGGGAATCGAACCGCCAACCCTACGATTAGTGGACAACCCGCTCTACCAACTGCCCCACAGAATTATTGGAACTACTTACAACTCAGACGAATTACAGGTGCATCTCAAAAAAATCTGAATATCGTGGAAAAGTTACACCCGTGTTTTACACCAAGTGTTTTAGGTCAGTCCACAAGTGGTAAAGAAGAAGAAGAAGGCAGCCTACAAGCACATGGGAAAAACTACAGAAAATGGCGACAAGTTTAGCTCCGCCCCGACTTGTTGAAGGACAGAGAGAGGAAAGCTCGTTGAGAGGAAAGGTACCATTGGTTGCCGGTGTGCAACCGATGCCATTGTTCATTTCAAACAAAGCGAGGAAACACCTCAAATTTGGCGAAGCACCTGAAAGACAGGCCCTATATAATGTCTGTTTGAGGCAGCTGGCATTGTGGCCGTGAAACCAGCTAACGTTATGCTCCATGTAATGTTAGTGATAGCCAGTTATTTGTTAATGATTGCAGTGTTATAAACTACTTCCTAATGAGCCACCATGCATCACCTTTCAGCCCGTGTCCTGTCAGCTAAATGTAGAATAAATATCCCAAATAATTATTGAAATACTTAATGGTTGTAATAAATCTTTTTGGCCTGTCACCATATCAGTGAATTTAAACTAATGCTTGCATTCAGAGTATAAGGTGGGTGTGTGTGTGCGCATGCATTTAGGAGTGCACCGTAGCACTGTTTTATTAGTCATTGTCAGACAGTGTTTGTTAACTAAAATATCCCTCTCTCTTTTTTGAAAGTATTAGCCAGAGGAGGATGTTCTCCAGGAATGTTACATTTAAATATATTTATTTATTTATTTTTTAAACCACTCCGTGGTATCGTGTACTTTTGGTGGTATCAGTACCGACTACTAGATTTTTGGTATCGTGACATCCCTAGTCCCCAGGAACTCCCTATTTTCCAATGTGTTTTAGAGCCGTTATTCATGGGGAAATACTCAGGAAGAGACTTAGTGCAGTTATTCTCCCGAGGTCAAGACTCAAACTATTTAGATGTAAGGGTATGGATAATTTCAAAAGAAAGGGCTTTGTAGGAACAACAAAAAAATATGAATCAGGTAGTTTTATTGAAACATTATTTTCCCCTCCCCAAACACAATGTGTCTGCTATGCGAGTTCAAAATACCACTTAAAGCATGTTATTCTGTTTATATATTACAATATTTACTCAGTTTCATGACTGGGTGCCAATAATTCTACAGGGAAGTACATATTCACCAAAAAAAACCCACTACAGGCAGCATCTACATACACCAGTGGATAAATCAAACCATAGTTTGACCATCAAATCTTCTTAGGACATATTTTGGTCATTAAATATTGTGTCCGAAGTAAAAGAGCTGTAGCAAGAGCTGTATGCTGTTTCGCTCAACATGAGGCTCTCGATTAAATACATCAGCACATAGAACAGAATACATTTAACAGACTGTATAATTAAGTAGGCTATTAGTCATAAAACAGTGCTTACTGCTTGTAAATGTAAACTTACTACTGTAAAACATTTAGCCAAATGAACCCCAAACCCCTTCCCCTATTTAAAAAAAAATTATATATATATATTTTTTTCTTTTATTGTCATAAAATGTGATCTGATCATCATCTAAGTCAAGGGTATTGACAAATATAATGCGCCTAAAATAATAACACAAAATAAATTCTGATCTTTCATGTCTTTATTGAGAGCAACCCAAAAAACCTCATAGCGCTTATAAAAAAAATAATAAAAAAAAGTATGTGAACCCTTGAGTTAATGACCTCAGATAAGCTTTTTTTTTTTTTTGTACATCTGGAGTCTCATTAATAAAACGAGTTTCGAGGTGTCAACTACAGCTACTTTGACTTATAAAAACCTCTCAAACTTTTGGAGTTTGCTCTGCACAAGAAGCACATGTTTGTGCCTCGCCAAAAAGAGCTTTCAGAGGATCTATGATCAAGAATTGTTGATTTACATAAAGCTGGCAAGGGTCACAAAGTGATTTCAAAGAGTTTAGAAATTCACCAGTCTTCAGTTAGGCAAACATTCTACAAAAGGAGACACTTTGGGACGGTTGCTACTCTACCAAGTATTGGATGCCTAGTCAAACTGACACCAAGAACACATCGAAAACTGGGTAAAGAAACAACCCCGAATGACAGCCAAAGATTTGAAGGCATCATTGGAACTGCCTAACATCTCTGTTCATGAGTCTACAATACGTAAAACATTGAACAAGCAGGGTATCTACGGCAGGACACCACGAAGGAAGCCACCGCTTACTAAAAAGAACATTGCTGCACGCCTGAAGTTTGCAAAAGGGCACATTGACACTCCACAGTGGTATTGGCAAAATGTTTTGTGGACTGATGAAACTAAGATTGAACTATTTGGAAAAACCATACAGCACTACATCTGGCATAGAAAGGGAACAGCATATCATCATGAAAACATCATCTTAACTGTAAAGTATGGTGGAGGAAACATTATGATTTAGGCCTGCTTTACTGCATCAGGGCCTGGCAAGCTTGCAATCAATGAGGGGAAGCTAAAATCCCAAGTACATCAGACAATTCTGAAACTGTGTAGAAGTTGGGTGATGCGACAGGACAATGACCCAATTTTTCCACTGCCATTTTGAATGTCGAATGAGTGTGTTCAAAACAGACATGAGGGATCAGAATTTATTGTGTGTTATTATTTTAGGCACATCATATTTGTTAATACCCTTGACTTAGATGAAAATCAGATCACATTTTATGACAAATTTATGCAGAAAACCATGAAATTACAAAAAGGTTCACATACTTTTTCTTGCCACTGTATATACACAAACACATACACCCACAGTATCTCACAAAAGTGAGTACACCCCACATTGAAAATGTCCAAATTGGGCCCAATTAGCCATTATCCCTCCTGATGTCATGTGACCTGTTAGTGTTATAGTGTTAGGTCTCAGGTGTGAATGGGGAGCAGGTGTGTTAAATTTGGTGTCATCGCTCTCACACTCCCTCATACTGGTCACTGGAAGTTCAACATGGCACCTCATGGCAAAGTACTCTCTGAGGATCTGAAGAAAAGGAAGGGAAAAAAAAAAAAAAAAAGAATTGTTGCTCTACATAAAGATGGCCTAGGCTATAAGAAGATTGCCAAGACCCTGACACTGAGCTGCAGCACGGTGGCCAAGACCATACAGCTGTTTAACAGGACAGGTTCCACTCAGAACAGGCCTCGCCATGGTTAACCAAAGAAGTTGGAAATGGACGTACGAGTGCTGCCAGCATTGCTGCAGAGGTTGAAGGGGTCAGCCGGTTAGTGCTCATACCATACGCCGCACACTGAATCAAATTGGTCTGCATGGCTGTCGTCTCAGAAGGAAGTCTATTCTAAAAATGAATCACAAGAAAGCCCGCAAACAGTTCGCTAAAGACAAGCAGAATTACTGGAACCATGTCCTGTGGTCTGATGAGACCAAGATAAACTACTTTGGTTCAGATGGTGTCAAGGGTGTGTGGTGGCAACCAGGTGAGGAGTACAAAGACAAGTGTGTCTTCCCTACAGTCAAGCATGGTGGTGGGAGTGTCATGGTCTGGGGCTGCATGAGTGCTGCCGGCACTGGGGAGCTACAGTTCATTGAGGGAACCATGAATGCCAACATGTACTGTGACATAGTGAAGCAGAGCATGATCCCAGCATGTATTCCACCATGATAATGACCCCAAACACACCTCCAAGAAAACCACTGCCTTGCTAAAGAAGCTGAGGGTGAAGGTGATGCACTGGCCAAGCATGTCTCCAGACCTAAACCCTATTGAGCATCTGTGGGGCATCCTCAAATGGAAGGTGGAGGAGCACAAGGTTTCTAACATTCACCAGCTCCGTGATGTCATCATGGTGGAAGAGGACTCCAGTGGCAACCTGTGAAGCTCTGGTGAACTCCATGCCCAAGAGGGTTAAGGCAGTGCTGGAAAATAATGGTGGCCACACAAAATATTGACACTTTGGGCCCAATTTGGACATTTTCACTTAGCAGTGTACTCACTTTTGTTACCAGTGGTTTATACATTAATGGCTGTGTTTTTAGTTTTTTTTTTTTGAAGGTACAGCAAATTTACACTGTTACACAAGCTGTACACTCACTACTTTACATTGTAGCAAAGTTTCATTTCTTCAGTGTTGTCACATGAAAAGATACAATCAAATATTTACAAAAATATGAAGGGTGTACTCACTTTTGTGAGATACTGTACATACATATATATTATACATACATGCATGCATATACAAACATACACACACACACACATATATATATATATACATACATATATATACAGTGGTGTGAAAAAGTGTTTGCCCCCTTCCTCATTTCCTGTTCCTTTGCATGTTTGTCACACTTAAGTGTTTCGGAACATCAAACCAATTTAAACAATAGTCAAGGACAACACAAGTAAACACAAAATGCAATTTGTAAATTAAGGTGTTTATTATTAAAGGTGAAAAAAAATCCAAACCATCATGGCCCCTGTGTAAAAAAGTGATTGCCCCCTAAAACCCTAATAACTGGTTGGGCCACCCTTAGCAGCAACAACTGCAACCAAGCGTTTGCGCATAACGTGCAATGAGGCTTTTACAGCGTCCTGGAGGAATTTTGGCCCACTCATCTTTGCAGAATTGTCCTAATTCAGTTACATTAGAGGGTTTTCGAGCATGAACGGCCTTTTTAAGGTCATACCACAACATCTCAATAGGATTCAGGTCAGGACTTTGGCTAGGCCACTCCAAAGTCTTCATTTTGTTTTTCTTCAGCCATTCGGTGGTGGACTTGCTGGTGTGTTTAGGATCATTGTCCTGCTGCAGAACCCAAGTTCGTTTCAGCTTGAGTACACGAACAGATGGTCGGACATTCTCCTTCAGGATCTCTTGGTAGACAGCAGAATTCATAGTTCCTTTTATCACTGCAAGTCTTCCAGGTCCTGAAGCAGCAAAACAGCCCCAGACCATCACACTAACACCACCATATTTTACTGTTGGTATAATGTTCTTTTTATGAAATGCAGTGTTCCTTCTACGCCAGATATACTTGGACACACACCTTCCAAAGTGTTCCACTTTTGTCTCATCGGTCCACAGAATGTTGTCCCAAAAGTCTTGGGGATCATCAAGATGTGTTGTGGAGAAATTGAGACGAGCTTTGATGTTCTTTTTGCTCAGCAGTGGTTTTTCCTTGGAACTCTGCCATGCAGGCCATTTTTGCCCGTCTTTTCCTGATGGTGGAGGCATGAACGCTGACCTTAACTGAGGCAAGTGAGGCCTGCAGTTCTTGGACGTTGTTGTGGGGTCTTTTGTGACCTCTTGGATGAGTCGTCGCTGCGCTCTTGGGGTAATTTTGGGCGGCCGGCCACTCCTGGGAAGGTTCACCACTGTTCCATGTCTTCGCCATTTGTGGATAATGGCTCTCACTGTGGTTCGCTGGATTCCCAAAGCTTTGGAAATGGCTTTATAACCCTTTCCAGACTGATAGATCTCAATTACTTTCTTTCTCAATTGTTCCTGAATTTCTTTGGGTCTCGGCATGATGTGTAGCTTTTAAGGATCTTCTGGTGGACCTTACTGTCAAGCAGCTCCTATTTAAGTGATGCCTTGATTGTGAACAGGTGTGGCAATAATCAGGCCTGGGTGTGGCTAGAGAAATTGAACTCAGGTGTGGACAACCACAGTTATAGTATGTTTTAACAAGGGGGGCAATCACTTTTTCACACAGGGCCATGATGGTTTGGATTTTTTTTCACCTTTAATAATAAACACCTTAATTTACAAATTGCATTTTGTGTTTACTTGTGTTGTCCTTGACTATTGTTTAAATTGGTTTGATGTTCCGAAACACTTAAGTGTGACAAACATGCAAAGGAACAGGAAATGAGGAAGGGGGCAAACACTTTTTCACACCACTGTATATACACATACATATATATATATATACACATACATACACACACACACACACACATACACACACATCTCTGCCAAACAATACACTATCATTAATATCACAAACATGTGGACATCACCCTTCTGTGTCTGTCTGTAAAACTAGACAAAAACACAAATGCTGCAGTAATTGGGCCGCACAGACACGACCCCAAATAACACCACCACTGAAAGTTTAACCACAATTAACTTTGTTCCACTTTAAATCAGCCCGTGCAGGATTTCACAGAGCTTTTCTTTGTGATCGTTGCTGCCAAAAATGCTTGATTTTGCTGTGGCTTTTTTCAAATTTTGCAATGTAATTTGCGATATTTTTTCTGCTTTATTTTCTTGAATTGGTGAACTTGCAATTGCACAGAATTGTTTTTCCACCATCTTTCATGCTTATATTTGTTGGTAAATGACACCTCCTTGCTGAAATAAACAAAATAGAAAACCTCATAGAATTTGTAATTGTTAGAATGGGAATTGTATTGGGTTTACTTGTAATTTGTTGCCTTCTATTGGTGGCATGTTATCTCTAGTGGATACCATTATGGACCAGAAATGGTAATGGTTTCAATCGTTAACTGATCATTTGTAGTGGAAAGCATTATAATCTGTGATTGTTTCTATAGTGGGGGTTTTATTACACAAAGGGGGCTTTGGCTGAATGCTCGCTGTGATGCATCTTGGCCCAAACCTGCAGAAACTTTGTAATTTTTGGAGGAGCTTACAAATTTTCAGAGTTTGCCTGATTTCAGAGTTTGCTTTATTCTATTAATTTCTGTGTTCGCAAAATCCTGGAGGGACTGCTGTTTAATGCATGGTTTTTCTTTCGTTGTATGCTGCCAAGAATCTGAATGAATCACAAAAACTGTACAATTATTAAGTTTCAATTATTGTGCTTTTATAATACTGAAAGTTTTAATACAATAGAAAATGGAAACCTAAAGCACACACTTTATGACTATGCTCACTTTTGCTGCATTGAAAACTTATTGTATCAAAACATCGCCATATGGAAATAGCAAAACTGAATTTTGCTCATCTTTACACACCTACTAACTAGGTTTGGCAGTTTTTGATCATGATATTGTTATAAATTTGAAACACCATATTATATTTGTGTATGTATGGCAGCTATCCAGTCTATGTCCCTTACCTGTTCTGGTAGCTAAAGTAAGCAGCATCTCGAGGTATAGTGCAAAGCTGCTTGCCATAGCAGCACAGGGTTTGAGGGGAGAATTCCCGCTATGACAGAAAAAGATTAAAGAAAAAAGCATGGAACCATTACAACAAGCAAATCATGTATGACAAGTAAGCTGTAGTTAAAACAAATTAAAAAATTTTGTGGTGTCTGAAGTCAGGCTGGGTGATATGGTCAAAAATGTTAAAAGAAATTTTTCTATGTTGACCCATTTTGATATTTTAATCACAATGCAGACTTTAACAAGTCATGATTTATAAAGAAAATCCTCCTAAATGAATGCAGAATTAAATTCTTAAAAGTCTTAGAACACAAAATACATGCAAACAGTATACAAAATTAGACTTACAACACTTGAAACCAGTTTTACACTCTCTGCTGGAATGGGCAAATCAGAAATTCATTAGCTGATCCACTGGGCAAGTCACTACTCCAGTATGCTTGCCTGGTCCCATGCATTGGTTGTCCAGAAACCAAACGGATTAAGCTCAAAAGTGGGAGCTGATGTATTGTAACCAATTATGGTGAGCTATTTAGCTAGTCAGGTACATTAATGCAGACTAAATGCTCATTCACATTAACCACATACAAATCGAGATCCCTTTATCACCCAGCACTATTGTGAAGTGCATCATGAAGCTAAGTAGGTTTATACTTCAGTAATTTAAAAAAAAACAACAAACAAACAAAAAAAAACCCACAACAACCTGTCTATTGCCTCAGTTTATGAGCCTACCTTGGAGCATACATTTACCTTTCTCCCACAGCAATAACCAAGGCTCTGCATGACAGGGTCTATCTCTTGCTCGAACACCTCGGCCAGTTTGGAGCAGTACTTGTACACACGTGAAGTCTTTCGGTTGTACAGCCAGGCATTGTTGAACATGAGGCAGATGTCATCCACATATTGCCACGGCTCCTGATACTGGCCTGTGTCAAGTTTGCGTTTTATAGTAGACAAGTCCATAGGATTCTTTACAATGTCAAAATAATCCTGAGGAATGAAAAAGAATAAAATAAAATGCACATATTACACATTCATTACTTACAATATTACTCTTGGGCTCACAGTTTTTATAGATAAATAAATACATGAATTTGTTAGTATAGCAATCATATCACAAATTCATAACTGCACAAATAATCACATTATGTCCTAACTGATTTAGACATGGCTTATTAAACACCTATGTGTGGTAAAGGACACATACAGGTATTCCCAGGAGTGATGGATCCACAGGCTGGCGGAAGGGGAGAGACTCCGGGTCCTGACGATAGAGACACTCCAGTGTGGGCATTAGGGCCTGTCTCAACTCCTCAGGTTTGAAGACTAGTCCAACAAAAGGAAGTTTAGTACAAATTGAAATGTTTTAATGGATTTCATGCAAAATGTTCATGCAATCAGAAAATATACTATTCCAAGGGGTTGCATCAAGCCATGAAATTCTAAATTTGGGTACATCTTGTATGTTAATTTCCTTATGGAAAATGTTCTCACGTTTCTTTTTATTAGGTGTTCCAGCTGGAGTGCCAGGGGTGCCTACACCAACATCACCTTCTTTAGGCTCAGTTTTCAGTTCAGGCTTTTTGTCCTCCCCTGCTGCCATAGATGTTTCCATGGGAATACTTTTACATCCCTCACTTGAAGGCTCCTCCTTCTTTATCTAAGAAAAGAGCAAGTAACCTCTTATACTAGCTGCATGGGAAAGATGAATTTAAGTGCCTGGTGCATTAAGCTAGTCTCTTTATTTTACCTCAGGCATTTCCTCAGCCTTTATATCTCCTTTCTTGCCAGTTCTGCCTCCCATCATTGAGGATTCCTCATCCGCGTCTTCTTCCTCATCCTCATGCTCAGTCTTAGGCTCAAGGATGGCAGTAACATCGGAGGGTGCCTGCTGGGAGGATGCCTCAGCACTGCTTACAGAAGCAGGAGTAGCAGCCTGGCCATCTACCGGCAGAGAGCCTTTCTGAGACAGCTGATATGTAAAAGAATAGACAGAATAAGATTCTGGTCATTAGAAATGCAGAACTGACAGCACTGTGACCAAACAGCTGCAATTAATAAGTGTCCTTCACTGATGTCAGCTAGTAACAAATACGGTCACATTGCAGGATAGAAACACTCACTGGAGTGGGCGGATGATGAGGTACAATAGCGGCGTTTGGTGTTGAGGGAGCCCCTCCTAACGGCTGCTGTAGTTGCATGGCTTTGTCAGTGTTAGCAGGCTGAGATAGCTGCTGCTGACCGGAACCCAGGTTTAAGTGTGGCAAACTGGGGGTGTGAGGCTGTGGAGTCTGTGAACCTGGTAGACTTGGAGGCGGCGTGAGGTGTGGAGTCGGTGTGCGGCTGCGTGCTGGAGAGGGAGAGCTCTGCCGGACAGCTGGACAGTGCGAAAGGCTGATGGATTGAGACGGGGAAGACGACGGAGGCACTCCGACCCCATTGTTGGTGCCTAGAGAGCCCACCGATGCCCCGCTACTCATTCCCCCAACTGAGGCAGGCTGGGCTAAAGGACTACTGGCTGGCAGCAATGGCGGTGTCGGAATTGGAGCATGCTAAAACACACACACACACACACACTTTATAATTCAGCCCTCAATGAAAGGTGAATAAATGCAATACTTTTTTTTTTTTTTAAATGCCCAGACACAGAAGGAGCCTTACTGTCTGTGTGTGCATGAGTATAGTTGCATGTCTGTGCTAAATTATTAAATGAAGCATAGCATCAGGTACTTGAGTTGATCAGTAATACAGGTTGTTAGAATGTCCAATGCAGATTTGATCAAAACTCTACATGCAAGGCCACAATTCAGTGCAAATTCATGTTGTGGCTATTCTAGCTCATAAAAGTGCAGTGCAGGGGATGGACAAACAGTGCTAGATGGGAATTTCCCCTCTTACCTGGGCCATGCCACCCTGAGGGCCAGGTTGTGCCATACCAACTGGCCCAGTACCATGCATTGGGCTTGAACCCTGAAACTGGCCGGATGGTAGATACTGATTCTGCATTTGTGCAACATTAGGTGGTGCCATCCTTGAAGGCCCCATAGGCATCTGAAACATTGAAAAATGAATACTACACTTACAGCATTTGGCAAACACCCTTATCCAGAGCGACTTCTCATTTACACAACTGAGCAATTGAGGGTTAAGGGCCTTGCTTAAGGGCCCAACAGTGACCTTCTGATCAGTAATCCAGACCCTTTAACCACTGAGCCACCACTCCCCCTCTAACATCATGCACAAGTCTGTCAACATATTTTAAGCTGGCATATTTTAGAGACAGTGCAATAAAGTGCAGAGTGTATACAACATACTAGGAAATAATTCTCCCACTCCTAATCAACTTTTGGTTCCCCTGACCCTCACCCAAGCGCTGCTGGTGATTCACTTATAACTGACAACATTCCATAGGATATGACAATCATCTGATAAAGAATTTAGTCCATAGTATGATCTGCATGGGCTACATTTCATTACATTATAGCATAGGTATAGCATTTCTCAATCACTCAAATTCCTAAGCATTTCTTTGGTTCTTCTTCATTGACCTTAGGCATTCACTTCTCTGCATTACTTTAGGGCTTTCATGGACAATTCTTATTGCCATGTACATTAAGCATAGATCTGGAACGGGCCTGATCTGTGTCTTGAAACCTATCTATAATTTTAAGATGGGCAGTTGGGTCCATCACTTTACTTACCTGGTTGTGGGGTGTACCAAGAGGAAGAGGGGATCTCTGACCCATGGGCTGTATTTGATTAAATGGATTCATTCCTATCACCAAAAAAAGCATTTAAATGAGCGAATTTGTATTTAAAGTTCTAATATTTAGAACTGAAAAGGAAAACTTTGGCAACACTTAGCATCTATATGCACAGACCAGCAGGGTTCTGCATCCTGTTAACCATCTGATTTGGTCCAGTGGGCCGCACCATGGATGGATCGGATAGAGGGCCATCTACAGAGAGAACTAAAAATTGATTGGCAGAATCGTGACAATACAAAAGTGCAAACTAATGAAATCTCTGCATAGGAATCTTATTATTCTCAAACTCTGTGTGTAATGCAAAACTGCAAACCATGTGTGCATTTTACATTCTGAAAACAAGCATTGGGGACTAGCCTACTCACTTGGGGGAAGTCCTGGTGGTGGTCCTTGCTGCCCCATGCCAGGGGGTCCCTGCTGCATCCCAGCAGGAAGCATTCCGGGCATCATACCCTGTTTCTGCAACCTCATCCGCCGCTTCTCTTCCAGTTCCTTCTGTATCTTGTAGATCTTCTCCGCTAGCAAGTGGTAGTACTCAGCCTACAAGGTGGATTAAAGTAAAAACTGTTTCAAGATAAGACCAAGACTTACTAAGAAAAATAACAATAAATAAAAATACAGACAACACCGTTGACATGGCAGATGGAAGAATTGTTACCCTGCTGTTTGCAGATTCGTACATGTCCCCCTCTACTTTACGAGCATAAGCCACAAGATTTTCCATGCGCCGGTCCTTTAGTGCAGCTGGATCTGGGGTAGGGAAGATAGCCTGGACACTGTTTCAAGAGAGGATGAAACAACTTGCTGACTCTTTGTCAAGTGCACAAACACAATAATATACATCAGAAACTTTTATAGTAGAGGACAAGTTAACATATAAAGTCATCTTTGTTCCAGGAAATTCTATATTTGTTAATTTCCCTTAACCTGGATTACTGCACTTATCCAATGAACACTTGACATACATTATTACTTTATGTGACTATCAGGCCAGTCGCTTTCCCTTGTCTGGTGGGCTAGCTAAATAATTAATGATTTGTCCACCCCAGTATCTGTTAACAACACTTGAATAATTATGAAGAAATGCATACAGTTTGTGAACGAGATGGTTGCGCAGATCCTGTGTGATGTCCTCATGCCAGTTCTTTCTCATACCAGGACCAGCAGCTGGAGAGGCCACAGGCAGTGAGCCCATATTGCCCACACTACTACCATCATTTAACAGACTAAAAGAAAGAGGGATGGGACAATGCCTTTATACATGTATGTCAAAAATATTTAGTAGAATGTAGTAGAATATCGAGCCTCAAGTTTCCAGAATTATGAGACTGAGAACCTGTTTGCTTTGCTTACTTTTGAGCATTCATGTTGACATGCAACATAGGATCTGTTAGAAGGTTAGATGATTGACTCTGTGGTTGTACACCAACAGCCCCATTCACACCCATTGGGTTGCCACCTGTTAAAGCAATTGCAACATATGATTCACTTCACATACAACGAATTTAGCCATTAGCAAGCCAAAATATCTTCGCAACAGTCATTCTATAAGATTTTAATATTCTGTAAGATTAAAAATTTTAAAACAATCAATCAACTTGCAGTCTTAGTTAGGTACACTTACCCATAGTGTTGAGTGGCCTAGATGTTTGTTGGGCAGGCTGAGAGGGTACCTGGTTACTCTGGTACGTGAGTCCCAGAGCTGCATAGGCTCGCTCAATGGAGCTGGGGTCTATCTGACCTGGAGTGTTAAGATTGGGAGCACTGTGTGGGCCACCTGGTGCTGTACCCAAAGCACTGCCTAAGCCCACATTAGCAGTGCTTAGTAGGGCTGTGGTTGGGGAAGATGGGGTAGATGTTTGACATAGAACATTATGCATACCCATATTTTAAGCAAATTCCAAATCAAGTAACGTGGTATAGGACTAATGTCCAAAACAATGTACGTCATACCAGTCACCTGGTGAAATGATACACACACTCACACTGTTGATTCCTCTTATCTCCTGCATTCTTCAGTGGCAAACACACAGGGCAGTCATGCCTCGTACAGTTCTTCCAATGGGAGATGATCTGTCGTGATGAGGCACAGTGTGCCACTAGAAATTAAAGTGACAAATATTTGGTTTAATTATAGTGAAAAGGTATTTTGCCCCATCCTGATTTCTTCTGTTTTGTGTACATCTCAGACTAAATTGCTTCAGAAAATAAAACAAAATCTAAGACAAAGGCAACCTGAGTAAACACAAAATACAGTTTCAAAATAATAAATGTTATATACTGAAGCAAAAAAGTTATACAATACAGGTCCTGTGTGAAAATGTATTTGTTCCCATAGTTATTAATTCCCCAAAACTATGAAACTGCATTCATAATGGGGTTCAGCTGGACTAGACTCAACCAGGCCTGATTACTGCAAACCCTATTCAAGCAAATCAACACTTGAATGGAACTTTTTCAACAGCATGAAGTTGGTTAAAAAGGTCTTACCCAGTAACACACTATGCCAAAACTGAAATTCCAGAAATGATGAAGGTGATTGAAATACAACAGTTTGGGAAGGGCTACAAAGCTATTTCAATGGCTCTGGGACACCAAAGAACCACAGCGAGAGCCATCATCTCCAAATGGAAAAACTCAGCACAGTAGTGAACCTTCCCAGAAGTGGCCAAACTTCCAAAATTCCTCTAAGAACACAGCAACGACTCGTCCAAGAAGTCACAAAAGAGCCAAGGACAACATCAAAAGGACCTTTTGCATTAATAAAAATCACTGCTTATGACTCGACTATCAGATGTACACTAGGCAAAAGTGGCATACATGGAAGAGTCACTAGGTGAAAACCACTGCTAACCCCCAGAAGAATGTTACGGCTCATCTGAATTTTGCAAAAAAACAATTTTTTGATCCTCAAACCTTTGGGGAGAATGTTTTGTGGATTGAAGAGTCAAAAGTGGAACTGTTTGAAAGACAGGGTCCCTTTACATCTGGTGTAACGCAGAATTTCACAAAAAGAACATCAAATCTACAGTCAAGCATGGTGGTGGAAGTGTGATGGTGTGGGGATGCTTTTCTGCTTCGGGGACTGGGCAACTTGCAATAACATAGAAACATGAATTCTGCTCTGTACCAGAAAAGCCTAAAAGGAGAATGGCCAGTCTTCAGTCCGTGAGTTGAAACTCAAGCACAACTGGATTATGCAGCAAGAAAATTATCCAATGCATAGGAGTAAGTAAAAGACTGATCTCCAGTTATCAGAAGCATTTGGCTGCAGTCATCGCTGCAAAAGGTGGCACGACCAGATTTTACATTTAAGGGGGCAATTGGGTCTTTTTTTTTTTTTTTTTTTAATGGTTGTTGTTTTTGGAGGGGTTTTTAGATTGGTGATGTGTTGGATCACTTTTTTTGCTTCAAAAAAAATAAAAAATAAAACTCTTGTGCATCTATACAGGTTGCCTTTGTTTCATGTTGCATTTTGTCTGAATATTTCAAACTATTTAATATGGGACATAATAGGAGACACAAAATAGAATAAATCAGGATTGGTGCAAATATTTTTTCACAGTAAAAAGGGAGAAACTATGGGACCACTTGTTCTCCACATTTGCAACAACTAAAGGAATTATTATTAGTCACTGAATATAATAAGTTGTGAACACATTACATATTCAGTGTTCTCCATTAATTTTGGCAGCCTTGGTAAATATGAGCAAAGAAGGCTGTGAAAAATTCTTTATTGTTCAACCTTTTGGTATTTTGGTCGAGAAAGTCACAAAAAAAATACTTTGCTCTCATGGATATCAAAACAACTGCAAACAGGGTTATTTATTAAAAAAAAATTATATATATATATATATATATATATATATATATATATATATATATATATATATATATATATATATATATATATATATATACAAAAGTGTTATGTTACTCAAAAAAAAAAAAAAAAAAAAAAAAAAAATGTAATTTTGTAAATGAAGGTGTTTATTATTAAAGCTGAAAAAAATCCAAACCATCATGGCCCTGTGTGAAAAAAGTGATTGCCCCCTAAACCTAATAACTGGTTGGGCCACCCTTAGCAGCAACAACTGCAACCAAGCGTTTGCGATAACGTGCAATGAGGCTTTTACAGCGTCCTGGAGGAATTTTGGCCCACTCATCTTTGCAGAATTGTCCTAATTCAGTTACATTAGAGGGTTTTCGAGCATGAACGGCCTTTTTAAGGTCATACCACAACATCTCAATAGGATTCAGGTCAGGACTTTGGCTCGGCCACTCCAAAGTCTTCATTTTGTTTTTCTTCAGCCATTCGGTGGTGGACTTGCTGGTGTGTTTAGGATCATTGTCCTGCTGCAGAACCCAAGTTCTTTTCAGCTTGAGTACACGAACAGATGGTCGGACATTCTCCTTCAGGATCTCTTGGTAGACAGCAGAATTCATAGTTCCTTTTATCACGGCAAGTCTTCCAGGTCCTGAAGCAGCAAAACAGCCCCAGACCATCACACTACCACCACCATATTTTACTGTTGGTATAATTATTTTCTTTTATGAAATGCAGTGTTCCTTCTACGCCAGATATACTTGGACACACACCTTCCAAAGAGTTCCACTTTATAACTATTAAATATTCCACTTTATATTTGGCTTTATAACCCTTTCCAGACTGATAGATCTCAATTACTTTCTTTCTCAATTGTTCCTGAATTTCTTTGGGTCTCGGCATGATGTGTAGCTTTTAAGGATCTTCTGGTGGACCTTACTGTGTCAAGCAGCTCCTATTTAAGTGATGCCTTGATTGTGAACAGGTGTGGCAATAATCAGGCCTGGGTGTGGCTAGAGAAATTGAACTCAGGTGTGGACAACCACAGTTATAGTATGTTTTAACAAGGGGGGCAATCACTTTTTCACACAGGGCCATGATGGTTTGGATTTTTTTTCACCTTTAATAATAAACACCTTCATTTACAAATTGCATTTTGTGTTTACTTGTGTTGTCCTTGACTATTGTTTAAATTGGTTTGATGTTCGAAACACTTGCGTGTGACAAACATGCAAAGGAACAGGAAATGAGGAAGGGGGCAAACACTTTTTCACACCACTGTATATATATATATATATATATATATATATATATATATATATATATAATATATATAAAATATAATATATATATAATATATATAATATATATATAAGGTCCACCAGCATGGACCTTGAAATTTGAAGGATCTGGAGAGATTCTGTATGGAGGAATGGTCTCAAATCCATTGCCATGTATTCTCCAACCTCATCAGGCATTATAGGAGAAGACTCGGAGCTGTTATTTTGGCAAAGGGAGGTAACACAAAGTGTTAAATATAGGTGTGCAACAATAATTGGCACCCTTTGTCAATATTTTTTTTGATAAACCAGTGTTTTGTCTGCAAACGTTTGAGATCCATGAAAGCGGAGTATTTTTCTGTTTTAGGCAATTAAAAAAATATATGAATCTAGCTGAATTTAGGCACAATTATCATGTTAATCACATCTCCTTATTTTATTTATTTATTTTACAGTTGAGCATGTGCACTTGGAGGGAAAATGTGTGTCCACCAGCAAGTCACGCACGCTCCAACCAGTCGAAAATAAACTGAAAATGATGGATGAAAAATATATAGCCAATGATAAATGACAGGTATGTAGCAATGATGTGCTTTTCCTGTGACCGAACCCTCGGCGCCGCGCTCACTACGGAACCCTCGGCGCCGCGCTCACTACGGAACCCTCGGCGCCGCGCTCACTACGGAACCCTCGGCGCCGCGCTCACTACGGAACCCTCGGCGCCGCGCTCACTACGGAACCCTCGGCGCCGCGCTCACTACGGAACCCTCGGCGCCGCGCTCACTACGGAACCCTCGGCGCCGCGCTCACTACGGAACCCTCGGCGCCGCGCTCACTACGGAACCCTCGGCGCCGCGTTCACTACGGAACCCTCGGCGCCGCGCTCACTACGGAACCCTCGGCGCCGAGCTCATTACGGAACCCTCGGCGCCGCGCTCACTACGGAACCCTCGGCGCCGCGCTCACTACGGAACCCTCGGCGCCGCGCTCTTGTAAGAATGCTCTTGCTTTCTGTCAAGTTAAACGCATCACTGTATGTTTGACTTGGCCAAAATTAGACAAGTATATATTTAACACCACAATAGGAATTGCGCTTTCACTTTTCAGCTAAGGGGCACCCCAAAAAATTAAATAAATAAATAATACAAAAATAAACAAATGAAAACTGAGCTCAAAAGATAAAACAGGCCTATATAAAAGTGTCAGAAATAAATAATTTACGAATAATGTTAATGGTAGTGGTTAAAGGACAACTATAACGGATTATAATTGAAATGTACTGTTATGTTGTTGTTTTTTTACTGTTTACAGCAGAATCCATCATATCATAATCAAAATCATTACCATATGTAATCAATCCAGCTGAATTTTAATTTACCACTGCCAGCCAAAAGGTTCTGCTTGCATAACTGATCATATTAATACTCCATCTCTCTATATAAACCTAAAATGTGTTTTTGGAAATTCGAAATGCTTGTTCTTCTGTCTTCTTTAAGCTATATGTTCTGGGCACTTAAATTGGGAAATAAAAATCAATATTCCACAAACCTACTTTGTACATACAAATTACACATACAACATACACACTCTAAATTCACGAGTAGCCCTCGTTCAACCTACCCTGGCAGGATTTGCCAGCCTGGCAGTGCGTCATGTGGTTGAGGACGTTCTTCATAGTGCGGCAGTGGGGCAGGTTGCACTGGCGTATCTCCCCATTTGCCTGCTCCCGCCGCTGGCATTTGTGGGCATGGAGCAGGAGAACCAGCTGCTGTTGTATGAGTTTGCGCTTTTCTGGGTCAGCTGTTGGAGGAACTCCAGCTCCTACTGATGCAGCTGATGATGGACCAAGCCCTCCCTGGGCATTAGGCACAATCCCTGCTGCCCCTCCAGCACCACCAGCTGTTGACTGCTGGGAAGCCTGGGAGAGGGAGACAGAAATATGCTTGGAGATGTGTATTTTTGAATGTACCTAATAAAGTGTTGTACTGTAAAGTGTTGTCCATATGTTATAAGACAGATGCAAAGACACCATTGGTCATATTCTTATGCACTGATGTTTAATAAAAAATTTTATTATGCCAAAGAACAAGGCCATTTATGCGCCAAGTAGAAGATATGAGGTCAGTTTTCCTAGCTCATGTAAGATGAAATATAACTCCTTGATTATGAAATAAAATCAGTGGAAGCCATTTAAACTTCATGAAATCGATCAACTCACCATGGACGGCATTCCTGACATAGGCTGGGGTTTTTTGTCCATGCTGAATTGGGCCAAGCTGTTGGTTAAACCTGGTTTGTTCATGAGCTGCGGTGCAAGCCCTCCACCACTCAGACTCTGACCTGCATTTGGATTATAGGGGCCTCCATAGGTGCCTGCACCTCCCATCATCCCCATCTGGAGCCACATGGGAAAGAACGGAAACATAAGAATATAAAAGGAAGGAGGTAAGAGATTATAAAAGGATTATAATTTTTAATAAATTATTCAAATTTACACAACCATAGCTTAAAGAATACATTTGCCTTAACATCGCTCAATAGCTAGAGAAACAGACAAAAATTTAGGAGATGCCAATAACCTAGGCTGAATTAATTCCATTTTAATAAAATCAAGGTATCAATGTATTTTGATGCAATAAAACCTGGAAGTGCACAGTGGTTTGGAGCGACACTTCAATCGGCTTGTGCACACCCAGCAGCGACATCTCCTCATACATTTAACACACCTCCCCTAAACTTAGTCATACATAATAAATTACATTTTGTACAATTAATACAAAACTGTCAAGAAATTTGGTTCAGGAAATTAAGTACAAAAGGAGGTCCACACCAAAAAAGGTAAATCTCTTTCCAGAAAGTTAATGTAGCATATAATTATTAAATATATTCAGCATTCACCAGCGTGTACAAACCGGTTGCTCTGCTTTTACTTTTGTGTGTGACATACATAGTATGCATGTCACACACTGCAGTAAAGAAACTGGTCACAAAACACACCACCAAATGCAACAAGGACGTGAAGTGAAACAAAAAAAAGGTGTGGAAACTACAACAAACAGTAAAAAAGACTCCTTGAAAAGGTAAACAGTACTGTTGTAACTCCAGGAATACCCTACCTTGTTTAATGCTCCAGGCTGCGGTGCTCTAAGTCCACTTTGGCCTCCTGCTGCCTGCTGCTGTAGAGTCTCAGCCAGCAGATTACTGTTACTGCCCATGCCTGGATTGGGGTAGCCCATTCTAGGTGTGCCATTCATCATCTGTCCCCCCATCATGCCTTGCTGCTGAGGTGTAGGGGCCCCTGACTGCTGCTGACCATTACCTTTCTGAGGTACAAGCATAGTTCTGTTTATTCCACCCATCATTGCTGCCATCTGTTGCTGTTGAAGTAGGTTGGCCTGCTGAGGGGAGAGGTGCTGCTGCCCCTGAGTCATCATGTTCTGGGGTCCTGGAGATGCCTTCATGCTCCCCATAAGCCCCATAGATGCCCCAGCTGGACTGCCTCCTTGCTGCTGTTGTACTGCCACAGGCGGTGCTCCCGATCGGAGCAGCTCAGAGAGTTGTTTGTGCTTGGCAGCTGCATCTTGGCCAGCAGTGCCAACCCCTCCAAGCCCACCGATTGCTACACCGCCTCCACCTAGACTGGTGTGGAGCTGCCCTAGGTCCCCTCCATTTGCCACAGAAGAGCTGATGAGCTCATCTGGCAGGTCATGCTCCAGGTCAAAGAGTGAGCTAAAATCTACAAAAGAGACAGAGAGAGAAATGAACACAGTTGTTATTGTCATAAGGTCAAAGCATGAAGACGGACGCACATAACCACAGACATACTGCTAAGAGGAAAAAGATTCTTACAGTCTACTCATCAACCCAAGTTGAGAATTCAACACACTGGCTGCCACTGTGATTTACCAAAAAGTCACAGTTAACCAGTAATGGACCATTCAAAAGAATAACCAAGATATTTTAGCCAGTTCTGCATTTTATCGAGGGGTTTTCAAAGCCTTTTTCTGATTAGAATTACCTACCTACCTCCTGCAAATAAACTACCTTAACGAACTGCTCAATGACACCACCACCACCAGACTGACTTTATTTTTTAATGCAGTCGTGTGTTTGGAGAGAGTGAACGTGATTGATCATTTATTTTTACATGTGCTACTAGTTTAACGCATCTCCAGTCAGTCTTCGTGTCTTCTGCACATTAACAAGAACCAAAATCGGTTTACAAAAATGAACAAGATCATGTCAGAGGCGCTTTTGACAGCGGCAGACAATTCGTTCAGAAACACAGGCTCTGCGTGGAGTTTTAGTTGCACATTCACGGCGTCCTCGAAATGTTTTCAAGATACAAAAACGGATACAACGTTATTCCACAAGAAGATCGTAAATAATCCACGGGCTGTTAAGAAATCCTACTTCATCAGGAGGTGTCCAAAATATACAAAGTTGCAGGAAAAACACCTGAATGAGGTCAGCAGCTGCCACATTTAGGATGCAACGTTGTAACCACTTTGTGAGCAAGATCTAAACTTAAACAACATATTTAAACCCCCAAACCCCCAAACAGACCGGTGTGTATGCAATACTAAAATTTCGTGCCCCCTCTTAAGTCCACAGGTCCATTAGTAGCGTTAGGGCTGAACAATAGAAACAGATGCAGATGGGGGAGAGAGAGAGAGAAGGAAAAAAAAGTGACCCAACACAACCGCGTATTTGTAACAACTAGCTGGACTGGCTTCACCGGTCAGTCTAACTGGGATCACAGCCAGTGTGACTCATATCGGTTTATGTCGAACATTATCAATAGTCGCCAAGTGTGTGTATTTTTCACTTAACGTGTTAATAAACCGAAATCTGTCGTGTTTCCCAAGGCGACGCCAAAGCAAGTTAGCCAACTAGCTAACAATGCCAGAGGGAGTCGGAGTTCTAACAACTGGGCCTGGAGCTGCGGCATTTACAGCCCCACACCGTGTTCACACCAGCTAGCTGACCAGCGAACAATATTAATCACACCCCTGCGTCGAAAAGCGAACTAAACACCAGAAGACAATCCCAGAGGTTGTTTGTTAAACAAGTACTAGGATCCTAAACGGAGAGCTGTGTCTTCAACCCGACTTCGGTTTCACTTTATGGCTCGAAGTTGTTGTTTTTGTTACGTTGTTTGGGAAAAACAAACTAGCCAGCGTTAGCTAACCAGGCTAATGAGGGTTGATCTTGCTCGATTGTTAGCCAGCAAGAGACGAGCTTTGATGTAGCGAGTTCGCGAGTTCAAATATCAAAGTTCACAACACTAACCGGGCAATGTTCCGGACTATTCACTCAACCAGACAACTGAACGTCCTCGATCAGGACCAATGATCTGTGAACACAGCCTACAGCTGAGCGTTTCATGAAAGTCGACACATATTAGTCGAGCGGAGTGTTCTCACTGACACACTCAGGGAAGGTAATTCAAGTCACTGTGAGCGGGGTTTGACTGCAGCTGGCTGAAGGGTACTCTCTAAATGAGACCATCACGTCCGCTGGCTGGTGTTTAGTTTAATAAACCCATCAGCCACCAAACTACATACATCTTTGGCATCTGACTCCAATGTTGTGATCAGCACTCCCCAGCTTCCCTACGAGCCAAGCTGCAAGCTAATGTTGTTGTTCGCTCACTCACTCACTCACTCATAAGTTAGCCGCCTTAGCACCGAACGGGCACAATTCATAAACCTGGACTGACAAGCTAGGCTAACGCTACGCTAGTCCCGTGCGGTTCTACGTCGTTAGCTCGAATACTAGCTGCGTTAGCTAGCTACGGCAAACACACACACATACACACACACACACAGAGAGAGAGAGAGAGAGAGAGAGAGAGAGAGAGAGAGAGAGAGAGAGAGAAAACCATCACACGCTTCTGCCCAACATGACAAGTCACGCACGGGTAAAAACAGGCGCCAGAAGGGTTAAAGATCGTGAATAATTCTGTCTTTAGTGATCTGCAAGATCAAATAAAAAGCATGTTTACCGTTCCCATCGCTGGCGGAGGCAGAAAGTGCCGGAGAAGATAGTTTAGGCCTCTTAGCTGAAGGCGGGCCAGACTCCAGAACGTTCTCAGCCATATTTTTACGAATTTAAAAAATATACATATATATATCCACACACAAAAAAAAATTAGGCGTCGTCGCCTAGTAGCAAGCCTCGTCTTTTTTTTTTGTCGCCTTCAAAATTCGACTTTTCCCCCTCCTTTTTAGGGACGAAGGAGGGGAAAGTCCCGTGTAGAAAATACTCCTCTTTCCTGGGTTCGCGTCTCCGTTTCAGCTTCAGCGGATCAACCCTCTCCCCAGCGCGATTTTTGTTCTCTCTAAATTTGTGCGAACGGAGGAGGAGGAAGAGGAGGAAGAGAAGGGGGAGTCGGCCTCAGACCATCAAAAGACTCACGTACTAACCCCCTGACCCACTCGTAAACACACCCGTTTCCCCGTTCTGCTCGGATTTCTTCTTAGACGCCAGCGTTGAGATAAAACTCGTCTGACAGCGCGCGACGCTAATATAACCTGCACTTTACCGAACTGTGAGATTCAAATAGCGATGCAATGTTACGGTTGTATTTCTGAATTGTTATTGTTGGTATGTTTTTGTTTGTATTTAAAATGTTGTATCCTTTTTTTTCTTTTCGGTTTTTTTTTATAACATGGCGCTCTGGTCAATTTGTTGGTTCTCTGTAAATCAAGAAAATGTCTTGAAACCCAAAAATAAAGATTCTGTTTTCATGCAGGGTTAAATGTCGAGCTTGATTTTTAGGGAGGTGGTTCTCCAAGTTGGGTCTGATACCTTCAGGGGTCAGTGTTGTTGGTTTTTTTTTTTTATTGTTTGTTTGTTTGTTTTATTTTGTTACAGAAGTGTAAATCACAACCCATTATTACCAAAGTTATAAGAGATTTATTATTGAGTTCTTATAGTTAGTAGCCTGTAGGACTTGTCACTTCAGTGGAATGGGTTTAAACCAAACCTCAATAAACGTAACATGTTCTGTCTGTGGAAAGTTAAGGAAGGGTGCAAAAAAAAGTTTTTTTTTTTTTTTACAGATGCATCACAAAAAAATAGAATATCATGGAAAAGTTATTTTTTTCCTGTAATTTAATTCAAAAAGTGGAACTTTCTTGTATTCTAGATTCATTACACATAGAGTGGAATATTTCAGGTCTTTTTTTGTGTGTTTTATTTAATCTTCGTGATTATGGCTTACAGCTCATGGAAATCCAATATCTAAAATCTAGTATCTCAAAATATTACAATAAAGAATTTATAATGCAGAAATGTCAACCTGAGAAGAAATCTAACCAACTAATTAACTCAAAACACCTGCAAAGGTTTCCTGAGGCTTTAATCTCTCAGTCTGGTTTGGTACACAAACACAATCATGGGGAAGATGAAAGTAGATTTTGCATTTCATTTGGAAATCAAGATCCCAGAATCTGGAGGAAGAGTGGAGAGACACAGAATCCAAGCTGCTTGAAGTCCAGTGTGAAGTTTCCACAGTCAGTGATGATTTGGGGAGCCATGTCATCTGCTGGTGTTGGTCCACTGTGTGTTCTCAAGTTGATGCAGCGTCTACCAGGAGATTTTAGAGCAATTCATGCTTCCATCTGTTGACGAGCTTTATGGAGATGCTGATGTCCTTTTCCAGCAGGACTTGGCACCTGCCCACAGTGCCAAAACTACTAGTAACTGGTTTGCTGACCATGGTATTACTGTGTTTGATTGGCCAGCTGATTCACCTGACCTGAACCCCATAGAGACTCTATGAGAGACACCAGATCCCAACAATACAGATGAGCTGAAGGCCGATATAAACCAACCTGGGCTTCCAGAACACCACGGCAGTGCCACAGGCTGATCGCCTCCATTTATGCAGTGATCCATGCAAAAGGAATCCTGACCAGGTACTGAGTGCATATATAAACATACTTTTTATGGTCGACATTTCTGTCCATCACCCACACAATGATACCAGGAGTAAGGATGGTGGGTTTTTCTGCCACTGATTAATTTACCCATCTCTGGAGTGTGTTTATGCTTAGTAAATGCTTAGTTATCTACACACATGTTGAGACAGTTAGCAACTATGCACTGTTGGATAGTAATGCACAATTCCATAACAATAAATCATTCACTGGCAGCACATATTTGTATTGCTCATGAGTAACAGGAGAATAACCACACATCCATCCATCTTCTAGCGCTTACTCCTTCTTCAGGGTCTCGGGGGAACCTGGAGCCAATCCCAGGGAGCATCAGGCACAAGGCACGGTACACCCTGGACAGGGTGCCAGTCCATCGCAGGGCACAACTCACACAAACACACCCATTCATACATTACGGACACACCAGTCAGCCTACCATGCATGTCTTTGGACATGAGGAGGAAACCCCCGCAGCATGGGGAGAACATGCAAACTCTACACACACGGCCCCGGCGGTGTGAACCCCAGACCCTGTAGGTGTGAGGCAAACATGCTAACCACTAAGCCACCGTGTGCCCCAGTAGAATAACCTACTGCTATAACTGTTTTTTTTTGTAATTGCTTAATTGGTAATGTTTTAAATAGTTAATTAAATTAACGTGTTTATATGTGTTATGTAATTATATTATCAATGCACTTACTTTTATGGATCCCGGTGTTGTCAACTACAGTCCCCTCCGAAAGTATTGGAATGTTAAGCCAATTAATTTATTTGTTCTTTACACCAAAGACATTTGGTTTTGACATCAATAGATGGATATGAGATTTCAACATTAATTTCCTTGTATTTATATCTAGATGTGTTAAACAGCATAGAATATTGAACCTTTTTTTTATCAGACCACCCAATTTTTAGGTGAGCAAAAGTATAGGTACAGAGCAATCTTAAAGTAAATAACACTTAATATTTGGTTGCATATCCTTAGCTTACTGTATCAAGCTTATGACTCAGTGACATTAACAAATTCTTGGTTTCTTCTTTTGTGATGCTTTTCCAGACTTGTATAGTAGCCTCTTTCAGTTGTTTGTTTTGGGGTGTCTCTCTCTTCAGTCTCCTCTTCAGGAAGTGAAATGCATGCTTGATTAGGTTTAGGTCTGGTGATTTACTTGGCCAGTCTTACACCTTTCACTTTTCCCCCATGATAAAGTCCTTTTCTGAGTTGGCAGTGTGTTTGGGGTCATTTCCTTGCTTCATGATAAAGTTCCTCCTAATTAATTTGGATGCATTTCTCTGTAAATTGGCAGACAGAATGTTTCTGTAGAATTATGAATTCATTCCGCTGCTAACATCATGAGTTACATCATCAATAAAGATTAGTGAGCCCATTCCAGAAGCAGCCATGCAAGCCCAAGTCATGACACTACCTCCACCATGTTTCACATTTGAGCTTGTATGTTTTGGGTCATGAGCAGATCCTTCCTTTCCCCACACTTTGGCCCTTCCATCACTTTGATAAAAATTAATCTTGGTTCCAGAAATTTTTGTCGCTCATCTCAGAATTTCTTTGAGAATTCCATCCTGGCTTTCTGATTCTTATTGCTGGTGAGTGGTTTGCATCTTGTGATATGGCCTCTATATTTCTGCTCTTGAAATCTTCTTCAAACAGTGGATTGTGATGCTTTCACCACTGTCCTGTGGAGGTTGGTGATGTCACTCACTGTTGTTTTGGAGGTTTCTTCACAGCTTTCACAATGTTTTTCTTATAAACTGTTGTTGTTTTCACAGGCTGACCTAATCGGTGTCTGTTGCTCAGTGCACCAGTGGTTTCTTTCTTTTTCAGGTCATTCTAAATTGTTATATTGGCTGTGCCCAATGTTTGTCCAGTGCCTTTGATTAATTGTCCCTCTTTTCTCAGCTTCAAAATGGCTTGCTTTTCTCCCATAGACAGTTATCTGATCTTCAACCCACAAAATTCAGTGCCTGAAAGTCATCAAGCATCATTAGAACTGCAGCTTAAATTGTGTGTTGTGGTCAGTTGAGAACACAATCAACCTTTTTGTCTGTTCACACCATCACCATGTTTGCTGAATAATGGGGACTGCATAGTAGCTTGAAATATCACTAATTGCTTGCGATATTCCTTTTATACAGTCACTGAGCACTTTATTAGGAACACCTATACACTTGCTCAACAGTGTCTAGAGTTGACTCAGAATGGTGCAATAAAGAAAAAACATCTAGTGAGTGTCAGTTCTGCAGATGGAAAGGCTTTGTTGATGGGAGAGTTTAACAGAGAATGCCCAGACTGGTTGGAGCTGACAGAAAGCTACAGAAGCTAACATCACCACTCTGTACAATTGTGGTGAACAGAAAAGCATAGAAGAATGCAGAAGTTCAACCTTGAGGGGGATGCACTAAAACAGCAGAAGACCATATCTGGTTCCACTTCTGCCAGCCAAGAACAGAAAGCTGAGGCTGCAGTGGACACAGGTTCCCCAAAATTGGACAGCTGAAGACTGGGAAAATGTAGCCTGGTCTGATGAATCTCAGTTTCTTCAGAGAAACACACATGGTAGGGTCAGAATTTGGTGCCAACATCACGAATCCACTGACCCAACCTGCCTTGTGTCAACAGCCCAGACTGGTGTAATGGTGTGGGGATGGTTTTCTTGGTATATTTTGGGCCTGTTAATACCAATCAATCATCACTTGAATGCCACAGCCTATTTTAGTATTGTTGCTGATTCTTTGCATCCCTTTATGGCCACAATTTACCATCTTCTAATGGTTAACAGCATGACAATGCATCATGTCACAAAGCAATTGTGATATGACAGCAAACCAGTGACTACATTTCCCACCCTGCACAGTGGTTTACAAACATGTCTGCCATGGACTGCAATTCCCAGAACACTCACCTTCATTCTAATCATGCACACCTGCATCCAATCTCACACATAAAAGAGACTGTTCGAACACTAAGTCTTTGCAAAGTATTATGTGAGTTTCTGTTTACCAAGCCATGTTTTGTGTCTTAGTTTTGATCCTGTTCTCGTCCACATTTCTCAATTCCTGTTTTGTATAGTTTGTGCCTGTTTGCCGACCACCTGATGTATTGCCTGTTTTTGAACACGCTATTGTCTCATGATTTGGATTTGTCTGCCTTTATCTCTTTAATAAAAGCTCTTATCTGCATTTGCATCTGTCCTAAACCCTCATTATGTGACAGAATACTTTGCCTCACCATGGATGCAGCAGGAAGGCGGAGGAGACATCATGCTAGGGAAACCAAGCAAATTGTCCCAGCTTTGGATTCAATCCAGTTTCCCCAGTGGACTGGCATGGATCTCCAGGATCCGTATGATGGGTTTTTTGTCTATCTGGAATATTTTCTTGTTGGCTGCCAGTTCTATTTTGCGAGCCTAACAGACCCCAAGCCCGATGAGAAGCAATGGATAAGGATCATGTTGTCATGGTTCTTCGGCCCAGCCCGCCAGTGGGCGCAACTTCTAGAGACCACAAGATCCAGTAAACTTGAAAACATAACTCAGTTTGTGGGACTATTTGTGACGGCGTTCGGGAGTCCAGAATCCAAGGCCGATCTGGAACATCTTTTGGGGGGAGGTCAGCCTGGCAGATAAACGTGCCCTGCCGTTCACCACCTATTATATGCAGGCAAACAGGGAGGCCCCCACAGCAGAGCTCCAGTCAGAGATCCATGAAGTGGTCTCCCCTGCAGAGCTTAAGCCAGAGGTCAATGTGGTGACATCCCATGGCAAGTTCCAGTCCAGGGTTGCTGGCATGGCCAACCAAGTTCTCCACACGCCTGAAGCTTACGTCATGACCAACCAAGTTCTGCTCACGCTCGAGATTGACGCTCTGCGTACCAAACTCACGGCCAACCAAGCCCTGAGTCTGCTGACACAGCCAACCAAGAGTCAATGGAGAATGACGCTCAGCCTCTCTGCACGACTGAGGATACCGCTCAGCATCCCTATACAGCTGAGGATGCCACTCAACCTCCTTGTTCGGCTGAGGAAGTTTCTCTGCCTCCCATTGCAGCCAAGAGCTTCGCTTTGCTTCCCTACTTTGCCTCTTAGGTCAGTACACCAGGCTTCTCTACGGACATTGCTCGGACTTCCTGCTCCACTGAGGATGTCGCTCCACACTCAAGAAAAACCCGCCAAGCCAAGCACCAGTCTAAAGCCAACTTCCCAAGCCTGGGTCTTGCCTAATGACCCCAGTGAACCAGCCCCAACCTGCTACTTGTCGTATGATGCCTGCATTGGAACCTGAGGGGCTGTGAGACGGCCAGGTCCGCCGGGGGAGGGAGTGTATTTTGGCGCTGGGGGGGCTGGTTGGTTTCTGTCATATCACAGCAAACCTGTGACTACATTTCCCATCCTGCAATGCAGCCTACAAACATGGCTGCCATGGACTGCAATTCCCAGATCACCACACATAAGAGACTGTTCTAACACTGAATCTTTCTGAAGTAATATGTGAGTTTCCGTTTACCAAGCCGTTGTTTATCGTGTTTTGTGTCCTAGCTTTGACCCTGTTTTGCCTAGTTTGTGCCTGTTTGCTGATTGCCTGACCTATTGCCAGTTTTTGTCCACGCTATTGTTTCATTATTTGGATTTGTCTTCCTGCCTCTCTTTAATAAAAGATTTTATTTGCATTTGCTTCCGACCTAACCCTCATTACGTGACAGCAAAAGTCATCTCAAACTGTTTTTTTGAACCAATGAGTTTAGTGTTCTTCAGTGGCCTGTGGGATGTGGTAGAATGGTATTTGTTATTACTCTTTTACCTGGCTTTTAAAAAAAAAAAATAATTTAAATTATTATTAATAATTTTAATAATTGTGCCCGATGCTCCCAGGGATAGGCTTCAGGTTCCCAGCGACCCTGGAGAAGGAGTAAGCGGTAGAAGATGGATGGATGGATAGATGAATGGATGGAATGGACTGTACATAAAGTTTATTAAGCCACAATTCTACACAATTGTAGAAAGCTTTCTTAATTTTTGTGGTTGATAAACACCACTTTTTAATTACTTAGTCACTTTTTTACATTTATTTATTTATTTATTTATTTATTTATTTATTTATTTATTTATTATTTATTATTATTATTATTATTTATCTGATTCATTGACACTCCTTGGTTCTCATGGGGCATTTCTCATACCACAGTTAGATGCCCTAAATCATGGGTGTCAAACGTACGGCCCGCGGGCCAAAACCGGCCCGCTAGAGGGTTCAATCCGGCCCGCAGGACGAATTTTGAAAGTGAAAAAAAAATTATGCATAAAAGACACGAACTTGTCATTTTTAATAAAATGCTATTACTAAATTATCCGCTAGGGGGTAAAAGACGCGGCACATGGCAGATGGCAGCAATGCGACGTCTACTCTGTTTTCCTTCTCGTCCCCACACCCTCATTAGCCAAAATGTGTGCCAAAAAGCAGAAAAGTGGATAGAGAGTGTAGAGTTTTGGACCGCTTCCTAATTATTCACAGAGATGAATGGGTAATAGTTTAAAAAAAAACAAAAAAAAAAACAATTTAATGTTAGTCAACAGCTTCAGTACAAAAGAGTTTGGTTTGGTGGAATCCTATTGTTCATGCAATGCCATAAATTTTAAAGTGAAATTTTTCAGTTCCAAATACCTGTGAAGTTTTTTTTTTGCATTTGTACAAACACTGTGAGCAGTTGTAATGCCCATATATGTGAATGATAATCAGAAGCAAATTGCACATGTTTGTCTTAAGAAATCTGAGGTTGCTCATGATATATTTTATAAAAGGATATAAATGTCTTCGCATGAAAACAAAGGTAAAAACATGGACTTCTTGTTATCTATAGGTGATTATACTATGATTTTACTGGCCCGGCCCACTTGACATCTAATTAGGCTGTATGTGGCCCCTGAACTAAAATTAGTTTGACATCACTGCCCTAAATAGTCAGTTACACAATTTTCCCTCATGGCGGGACCCCTGGTTCATAGACAAAACCGCAGATTAAAATGTCACATCTGGCTTTTACTAATGTTGTAGTGATGCATTCATGATTAAGAAACAATCCAACAGCTGACGTCCAATTAAATTTGGACGATGTTTTGTTGTTTACGCTGAGACCAGCATAAACTGTGTGAATGGTTTTCAGACTTTCGAAAAGTGATGGCAGGTTCCACCGAGATTTGAACTCGGATCGCTGGATTCAGAGTCCAGAGTGCTAACCATTACACCATGGAACCACAGTGATCGTCAGTTTACAGTTTTTTTGAATTTGTAGGTTAGTACTGTTCCTTAACTATTATCAATAATAATAATAATAATCATAATGTATATGAGGAGAGTAATTGTGTTATTAACTACTCGTATATCACTATGTGCCATACGCCCAGCTGTAGCCACAGATTTGCGCAGGGCGTTTGAACGGTGGTGTAGTAGTTTATCTCCACTTGGTGGCAGTAGTGCACTTTTCTACATTAAGTCGACAATCCCCAAAAAAAGGCGCAGAAGAAGCGTGTAAGCTTTTGGAGGGTTTAAATGGTTGAATGTTAGTTTTTATTTTGAAAAACGCATAATTAGTATTTCTACTAAAATAGTCAAGCAGTATTGTTTACTGATTATTTTATTGCGACTTGTTGACACTTCCGCAGTGAATGGTGTGAACTGCTGTTATTGAAATTTGCAGAACATGTGCTACTAATCTGTAAACGACTGAAGGCTGTTTACCAGCACTCATGTAACATATTATTTTGCATCAGCTTTTCTTATTGATACAGATTCATGTTTTAATACTAACAACAAACAATATACTCTTTTTTTCTGACTGTCATTTCTTTCAGATACACTTTCAGGGGGGAAAGAACTCGAGAGTCTGCAAGATTCACCCAACTAACACATCTGAAAATCACAAAATGCCCAACCTTTGTGTTGCATATGGCTGTGGAAAGTCATACCGGGACAATGTTAGTATGTTCAGATTTCCCAAAGACCGTGGTGAGTTTCTAAAATGGGAAAAGCAGGTACAAAGAACTCGGCACAAATGGGTCGCCAAGACCTTCTCTTTCTTGTGCTCTGAACACTTTAGTAAGGACTGCTTTGAGCCCAGACCCACCACCTTAACCAAGAACATGGGTTCTAAAGGGCTCAAGCTGAAGGAGGGTGCCATTCCAACTATTTTTATCCGACCACCTTGCACTAAATGTGGAGGTCATGGCATCACCTGCACAGCATGCAGTCCGAAGGGGAAAAAGCAAAGTGTGAGCACAGAGTATCAGAAGCAGGACTCGGTGAGTACCTGGAAAACATCTCCTCTCTTTAAAGTGGAGTTGATTCATTCAGGCCTTGGACCCCCATATGGACAAGTATCACTAACAAGAAGTTACCCTCCAAAGGTGTATTGGGAACCTGAAATAAGTCAATACAGACAGTAGATTTAATCGATGTGTAAATTGCTGAGAACCATCATTGAGAACCTGACTGAGAAGTACTGCCTTAAGATTTATTGGCTATTAGAGATACCTCCTCTGAATAAATTCTATATTTTGTTTTGGTGGGGAAAAGAAGGGAAGAGAGGAGGGGGGGGGGGGAAAAAAAAAAAAGAAAAAAAGAAAAAAAAAGCAAATTAAACAGCTTTTTGTGAAGATGGGCATATTAGTCCCACATTTGCTACACTTTCTCCTGTGGAATATGCTGATGAACCAGGTACAACGTAAGAAATTGATATATATGTATATATATGTATATATATGTATATATATATATATATATATATATATATATATATATATATATATATATATATATATATATATATATATATATATATATATATATATGTATATATATATGTATGTATATATATATATATATATATATATATATATATATATGTATGTATGTATGTATGTTATGATTTCTTATACTTCAAGATTTCCAGAATGTTATTAATTGTGTATTAACTTTAGATTGGCAGATGTACTGCAAAAGAAATGCTCTAATAACCAGAAAAAGGTTTGCTGTAACTGCCCAGATTGGACAAATGTTATTTCTATCACTAACAGTGAGTTTCCAAAGTACAGCTCGGGAGTACTCTTTTGAGAATTGATTGACTGTAATTTCCTTTGTATAAAGAGACAAACATCAGTAATTAGTGAAGTGTTTAGCCATCTTCAGAACTTGTATTTGATTTTCGTTGTGTGTATTGAGTATGTTTGACTTGCTTGTCTGCAGTGGTTTGCGAGATGTGTGGCATTTCTGGAACCCGGGGCACTTTTTACTCCAGATCCAAGCGCTTCTGCAGTCCGTCCTGCTCCCGTTCTTTCTCCTCCAACTCGAAAAAATCCTCTATAATGGCACGGTTACAGGTGAGCAGTGAAGTCATCTATGAAGTGAATATGTTAAAGGAAGAAGCTGTGTCTAAAAAAGGCTGCACATTTTTAGAATATAACTAGATTAATGTGAACTATATGAATTCTCGCTGACATTCTTTGTATGCTTATATATTATAATAAATTGCACACCTTTGCGTGTCCATGTTTAGGGAAGGCCTCTTCGGAAAGCTCATGCACTACAGACCAATGCTTCCCCACGTGCAGAAGTTACTGAACGTCATCATGGCAGCACAGCCGTTAGGAAAGATGGTGTGACGCACATGTGCATACTATGTACTAGTGTTTATACTTTTTTTGGTGCACATAATCATATATTTATTCCCCTTTCTCCAGCCACTTCTGGTTTCAACTGGGGATGTTACCTTGAGAAACACGGCTGCCTCGCTGCCCCAGTGTCCTGCTTCAGACATGTGAGTGCATATCCTTCAGCCTGTAATTTTAAAATGTTAAAATCAGCACATAAGTACCATAATTCTATAATACCCCTCAAATTAAAAGCTTTGTTTTTAATTTTTCATTATTTATTGCAAATACATGCTATAGAAAATGCTATCGGGAACAATGGACCAGTAGTACATTTTTACTTTTGCAAGTACAAAATTTTTTTGCATTGTTTTTTTTTTATCCCAGTGGATAAAGGACGTGATGTTTTTTCTGAAACTCAAGAAAATAAGATATACGATGAATGGTTGTACAGATAAGTTTTTTTCATAAATGGCATCCCTTTATTGCATACTTTATGGAATTACAGACACTACCCACTTAAAGGTTGGTGCCTGTTGTTGAATTTTATAATATTTTTATAACCAGCGACAGTTAATGGGTAGCCATGATGTGCCGGAGGGGTGGGTTGTGGGTTCAATTTTGTTTTCCTTTGTATAAAAAGAAAAAAACCTGTGAATATTTACCGATTTTTTTCCTTTTTTTTAAATGTACTGTTAATTATGGATTACTGACACACTTGTATATTAGAGTGCTGATTCTTGGCCACACAGGTACCACTCTGTGCTCAGTGGGAGGACATTGCGGTGGGATTGCGAGTGGAGGTCCTGAATACTCGCACTACTTTGCTGACCAAGGTTTACTGGATTGCCACTGTCATTCGACTTGCTGGTACCGAACTGTTTGTTTAGCACATTTATTATAGTCAATTGTGAGAACATTTGCACAAACATCATAAAGATGGTCAATTGTCCATGATGTATTATTAGGGGGTTTACAATTTTATAAATATTATTTATTTAAGATGACAATAAGATATTAACCACTGTTAAAGTTGTAATAGCTGTACTTTTATGCCAAATTGGTCACTTGAAATGAAGGGGTTTAAAGGTTTGCATTTACATCTACATTTATTCATTTAGCAGATCCTTTTATCCAAAGTGACTTAGAAATGAGGAAATACAAGCAAAGCGATATATCAAGCGGAGAACAATATAAGTAGTGCTACCATACAATACTTTTTAATTGAGTGTATTAAAAACTTGCTGCTGTATTCTGAATCATTTGAAGGGGTTTAATGTAGCTGGCCTGGAGGCCTGAGAGTAGTGCATTGCAGTAGTCCAGTTTGATATGATATTCACAACGTCAATGCAAGTAAAAACAATGTTGACTTTAGTCTAAATTACTAAATATTAAACAAAATATTTATATAGGTATGAACAATGTCCAACATGGGCTGTAGTTTCGGTTATAAAGAGGAAAGTGAATGTAGAATTGGTGTTGGTATTTCTTAGTATAAGAACATAAGATGGGAAGATGAGCCACACAAGAACACTATTAACACTTTGAACAGAACTACTAACAGGTTTACCATTAGGTTTACAGGTGACTATGTAGTGACTACACTGTTATGTCTTGACTCATTCAGTATTGATTTTTGACCTTTAATTATCTGTGAATTTTTGTGATTAATTTCTACATGCCGAAGTGTTTCCTGTTTAGAACAATCATAACCCTGTGTTTGGAACAGTATTCTTAGTTTTTTCCTCACTCAGGTTACAAGGCCCTGTTACGATACATGGGTTTTGAAGATAATGATAGTCATGATTTTTGGTGTAACCTGGGTATTGCTGATGTCCATCCTATTGGCTGGTGTGCAGTGAACAGCAAACTACTTGTTCCCCCTCAGGGTAAGTGCGAAAATGTCTGATGATAAATCATGTAATACTTTTTTTAAACCAATAAAAAAGCAGCAAGACACTGTATGTATTGTTTTCTGGAGTTCAGTTTGTTTTGTATTGTTTGTTTTTTTTCTCAGAGATCAACAAACATATAACTGGCTGGAAATCATACTTGATGCAGAGACTTGTAGGAGCATCTACAATACCTGTGGATTTTCATGCTATGGTAACACCAAATGCACACCATGTCCCATATTTACAGATTTTCTATACAGTACAGAGCTCAATATTTATTTCTGTTTTGTCTCTGTCTTTCTCAGATGGCAGAGAGTATGAAGTGTCCCTTCAGGCAGGGGGTCCGTGTAGAAGTAGTGGATCGCTCTCTGGTTAGCCGAACCCGTACAGCAGTGGTAGATACTGTGATTGGGGGCCGTCTAAGGCTCATATATGAAGATGCAGGGCTTGGAGCCTCAGGGGAGGTGCTCTCAGATTTCTGGTGTCACATGTTGAGCCCCCTTATACACCCCATAAACTGGTCGGTTAGAGTGGGTCATCTCATTAAGGAAACAGGTATTGGTGGCCAGGAGAATTGTCTGCTACTTGGATTGTGCATTTCTTTCTAAATTGTAGTTTTACAATTTGAGAGAGACATGACAGAGACATGACATTGTATGTCTAATGATTATTTTAATTAGCAAATAATACACTTCATACATTTGTTAATTAATATTTTTGGTGTATATATTTATTTAGCAAGAAACTCTTTGAATTTACAGATCTTTTGTATATTGGTGCATTACACAAACTTCATTTTGAGAAGTTAAAATACACTTCGAGGTTCATGGTGTTAATAGTAAAGAGCCATGTTTTTTAGTTGAGGCTCTGTATGCTTTCTTCACAGATAAGTCTGTTGATATGAGCAGTCATCCAGCATTCCGTAAGGTTTTGTGTGATAGTGTGCCAAGTCAGTTCAAAAAG
Organism: Ameiurus melas; assembly: GCA_012411365.1. Classification (NCBI taxonomy): domain Eukaryota; kingdom Metazoa; phylum Chordata; class Actinopteri; order Siluriformes; family Ictaluridae; genus Ameiurus; species Ameiurus melas. Next base: position 20,981,650 of record CM022760.1, read on the forward strand.
GTCAGTGTCTGCCTCATATTGGCAAGTTTTTCATTCTGTTTATGGATATTCTGTCATTCTTTATGAAATTGTTTAGAAATATTCATTACTAAACTTTTCTTTTTTTAATGAATTTTAGTTAAGGACTGTTTATATGGAAGGAGGGTTTTTCAAGGAAGGCATGAAACTGGAGGCCATTGATCCTCTGAACCTGGGGAACATCTGTGTAGCTTCCGTTCGAAAGGTACAGCAGTGATGTTCTTGTTAGATTGCGAAGGCTGCTATTATAACATATTGGTATTTTTGTGACCTTACTGAATTGAATTATAGCAATTCTCAAACCTCATGTCTCCAGCATGTACAGATTTGCTTGAAATTACTTTCCATTTTTATATTGCACTTCACATGCTGAATCTTGATTAGTAATTTGTTGTGTTTAGTGAACAGCAGAACATTCCTAAACAGTCCATACAGTATTTCGCAGATTCGTGAAATGCTTGATTTTTTTTGTGTGCTTTTTTGCAGAAAGCTACTTGAATTGGTGAAATTGCACAAAATTGTTTTGCATGGTCTTTAGAAAGGATGTTTGTTGGTAAATGAGACCTTTTGGCAGTACTCGTGTAAAACTCAAACTTTCTGTGGAGTGAATTATATTACATTGTCTGTAATCTCTGATTGGAATACATTTTCTGGTCTGTCAGGTGCTCTTCGATGGCTATCTCATGGTCGGTATTGATGGTGTGGAGATTGGCGATGGCTCAGATTGGTTTTGCTACCATGTTAGCTCACATGCCATCTTACCCACAGGATATTGCCAAAGCAATGACATACCCCTCACTCTACCCCCTGGTATGAGCTTTTCTTATAAAAAAAAATTCTCAGACTGCACATTTTCCTGTAAATTGTATTAAGGTAAATTGAATGTTTTTTCTTTTCCATTAGGATATGATCAGGCAACCTTCACATGGGCCAAATATTTGGAAGAAATGGGAGCAAAAGCTGCTCCACGCAGACTATTTAACACAGTAAAATATTCTCCCCTCACATTTCATTAGTCACTCATTTGTGTGTACAAATTTAGTTAAGTGCGAACACCTCTCTTGTCTCCCTCCTCCAGGATGCTGTAGAGCATGGCTTTGCCCCAGGCATGAAGCTGGAGGCAGTGGACCTAATGGAGCCTCGGTTGGTGTGTGTGGCCACTGTGCAGCGCTGTGTGGGTCGCCTGCTTTTACTGCACTTTGATGGTTGGGAGTCAGAGTTTGATCAGTGGGTGGACTGTGAATCCCCTGATATCTACCCTGTGGGCTGGTGTGAACTTGCTGGATATCAGCTTCAGCCCCCCATTGGCCCAGGTAGAGGGAACCCATATACCCATGATGACAAATGTCTTTATTTTTGTATTTCAAGATTTATAAATAAAGAAGACCCCAGTAGTATGTGAGTTATTATTGGAGAGTAAAGTTTACAGGCTTGCCTCACCAATAGCCTTCTAACCTTCGTACCAAGTCCAATACTACATTTTGTGCTACATATAGTCAGCAACATACAATAATTAAGCAGTATCACAGGAGCAAGAGTGCTGTTATTCTAAATATGATCACGGAAGAGATTACCTGAATATCAGCACAGCTGTGATTACCTGCAGCCTCGTGTCTACAGCCGAATCACAGCCGTGCTGACACCCTGTACAACAGCATGATTACCAGTGTGGTATTGCTTTTATACAACAGTTCTATAAAGAATAAATTAATATCAGGTTACTGACACTCCAGACACAATATGGCCAAATATTATATTTATTTTTGATTTGTCAACGAAAATATTTCCCGATGCCATGTCGTTCCATGCACAGACCCACTTGACAGCCTGTAGTACGAACACAGACAAGCAGTACAAACCGAGAAGTGACACAAACAGTGAAATTTCTCAGTGCTGTTATAGTAAATACCACCACTCTTGTCCAATCATATTGGTGAACCCAAATTAACTGTTTAATTACATGTATATTTAACTCAAAGTATGTTTGTTATACATTTTATAAGAAAAATTAATAAATAAAACATATTGAAGTTAAAAATGAGTCTGATAATTATATATATTTATTTATTTATTTATTTATTTATTTATTTATTGCAGAACCTCAAGAACGTACAAGCAAAAAATCAGTGGCTAAAAAAAGTATGTATTTTTCTCTAAATATTTTTCATATAATTGAAGTTTCTACACATTATTTCTTAAAATAATTGTTAATTGTATAATTTTTTAATTGGACACTGTTTTTGTTTGTTTGTTTATTAAAACAAATTGACCTTTCTGTGAACTTTAGAGAGAAGATATGTAAAGAAAAGAACAAGCAATGACGCATCAAAAACCTCAACTCCTCAGCAAGATGGACATCTCCAGTCAGACAATCAGCCTGTACCTACTCAGCCCCAAGAGCTCCCAACTCTGCCCGCAGACACACCCATGCAGCCTGTGAACATGCCAATCGTAACTCTAAAGACTGAGCTTGAGGAAGAGAGTAAGTATTGCTTGTGTTCTAAATATGCTTTCCTTGTTTATATGAATGTAATAATCATTCATGGAGATGCATATTTTGTATCCAGTTATTTCCTTTAAAGTGAAAGTGGAGGAAATGGAGATGGAGACCACCATCACCCATGACCTTGAAGGCAATGAAAGCACTGGATACCACACACCTCCACCTTCTTTACTGAAAGAAGAAATTCCAGAGTGAATCACTCCAGGGTAACCAGGTTCACAGATTACATTTAAATGAACACTGCTCTCTCTTTCAGCATCATAAAGCACCTCAGCTGATACAATCCTGATGGAAAAAAAGAGCAAATACTTGGTGGATTCTGTTATTTGTGTATTATTTCTTGTTTTGTTTTGTTTTTTTTAACCTTTTTCTTCTCACACATTACTGAAGCTTATTTTCTGTCAGTATGTTAATACCAATAAATGTACACTAATTTCATCCTAATATAACTATGATGAATGAACAGGAATTAATAAGACATGAAAACAGAGGCTTAATTTTACAAGGGAAAAACTGATTATACTGAAATAAGAGTATACCAATATCACTGAGTGCTAAACTGTTAACAACTTTTGAAGTTCTGACAGACAACATTTACTACTAGGCAACTTTTAAAGATATTTGTGTTTGTTGTGAAATAAAGTAAAACATTGATAAATACCTTATTTAGAAATGTCATAAATATTAATGCTCTTATAAATGTTTTGTGATCACACAGACTATGGATTCTTAGCACCAGACTACTGCACCAAGTGAGATTTTGCATTCTTGCGTGGTTTGGGCTTAGTAGTTTTGGCATGGGCTGGTTTAGATTTTGTGCTCTTTGCTGCTTTGGAGATCTTCTGATTTGGGGAAAGAGGAGGCCCCTGTCCTGGACAGCTCTTAAAAACATGAATGTCCTTGACCCTTTGGCCTTTGAGCTCAGGTGGATAACCACATTTGGCCCTTGACTTCAGGTTGACTCTCTCTAGCCACCTGCACAAAAGTTTTTTTTTTAATAAAAAATGCTGTGCATGCACATATAAATACATTACCAACATTATAACATGCTAATGATTAAACATACAGATAACAGAATGTATGTACACACTGCCTTAAATCACATACTGCTATACAGTACCCACTGTATTATGATAGGAAGGCCAATTCAGTTGTTTTTGAATACATTTGGGTTTGAAATCAAAACATAGATCAGATCATAGATCAGTGTTTAAAACACTTGGAACATGGCACCTTTGATGGCAGACCACCCCATTTTGTATGGTGAGCTAACAGTTTGTATATTTGTATACTAACAGCTATTACAATAAAATAAATAACACTTAATATTTGGTTGCATACTTCATCAAACTGGTGACCCAATAACCCAAACTGTTGTATTCCAGGCTTGTAATGCAGCTTCTTTCAGTTGTTTTTTTTTGTTTTTTTTTGGGGGGTCCTCCCAATCAGATTGGATGCATTTCTCTGTAAATTGGCAGACAGAATGTTTCTGTGAACTTCCAAATTCATTCTGATACTACCATCATCAATAAAGATAAAGAGCCTGTTCCAGATGCAGCCATGCAAGCTCAAGCCATGACACTACCTCCACGATGCTTGACTGATGAGCTCATATGTTTCGTATCATGAGCAGATCTTTTTTCTTTCTCCATACATTATAACCTTTCTCTCACTGTTACTGTTGTTTTGAGGTTTTTCCTTGGCTGGCCTGTTCAATGTGTAGTTGTTAGTATACCAGTGGTTGCCTTCTTTTTCAGGACATTCCAAATTGTTGTATTGGCTATGTCCAGTGCCTGTGCAGTGGCTCATCTAAATGGCTTGCTTTTTTCACATAGACAACTCTCTTCATGTTGGTTTATACTTTTTAACAACAAATCCTGTCTTCACAGGTGAAACCCAGGGCAGGGAGTAGACATTCAGAACTGTTATTTATTTAAACAAACAATCTAAACAAACTAACCTAGGATTAGGGTTATATACCCTTGGCAACACTTGTCAGTCATGTGTTCCAACATCTTTGATCATTTTGATAAATGGGTTGGTTCAAACAAAAGGTGCCATGTTCTAAATCGTTTAACACATCTAGATGTAAATATAAAGAAATGAAACCTGACACTCTGATCTATCATTTCATATTTTGATCTCAAACATGTGTCAAGGTATAAATTATTTGTCCATGCTGTTCCAATACTTTTGGAGGGGATCGTATGTAAATGCCTAAACACTGGCAACCTTCTGGTTGATTTGTATGTTTCACACTAGTGTGTTGAAAAGTACTTAATGTAAAATAACTTTTTTTCAGTGGAGATGCCAGAGGTGCCAGGATCACATTTTGCTCCCCCACCAATGGATTTTTCATATCATAATGTTAGGTAATGTTAACGCAGTGAGATAAGGAGAACAGGAAGCAATCTTACTTGCGCAAAGGTAGGAGTGGGCAGTCACACAGCAGTGGATTCTCTGCCAGATTAATGACCTGAAGCCCTGTAAGTGGACTAAAGTCTGGCACATCCTCAAGCTGATTGCCCTCTAATAAAAGACTCTGTAGTCCAGACCCAAGGCCAGCAAGTGAATCCTTGGACATCTGTACATGGAAAGTAAATTAAACAAATAACGTTTATGGTATCATAATAGGAATGTACAGGTAATCATATACAATGTGAACTTAAGAGCAGATGAATGCTTGCAATTTTTTTAGTCACAATATTGTTTTTGTATAGTGTTTAGGTAATATAGTAATTAAACTATACTACAAGATAATTGTTTGTTGTAATCCTATGAAAAAGCTGGAGTACATACAGCGGTGCTTGAAAGTTTGAAGTTAGAATTTTCTATATTTCTGCATAAATATGACCTAAAACATATAAGTCCTAAATGTAGATAAGGATAACCAAATTAAACAAATGAGACAAAATATAATATTTGGTCATTTATTTATTGAGGAAAATGATCAAATATTACATATGTGAGTGTAAAAAGTATGTGAACTTTTACTTTCAGGATCTGGTGTGACTCCCTTGTGCAGCTATAATAACATGTTTCCAGTAACTGTTGATCAGTCCTGCACATCAGCTTGAGGGAATTTGAACCCATTCCTCAGTACAGAACAGCTTCAACTCTGGGATGGTGGTGGGTTTCCTCACATTAACTGCTTTATCAGGTCCTTCCACAACTTTTTATGGTCAGCACTTTCAGTAGGACATTCCAAAACATTAACTTTATACTTCTTTAACCATACTTTGGTAGAATGATGTGTGTTTAGGGTCAATGTCTTGCTGCATGACCCACTTTCTAATGAGATTCAATTCCTGGACAGATATCCTGACATTTTCCTTTAGAATCTCTGGTATAAATCTGAATTCACTATTCCATCAATGATGGCAAGCCATCCTTGCCCAGATGCTGCAAACAGACCCGAAGAACAAGACTACCACCACCATGTTTCACAGATGAGATATGTTTCTTATGCTAGAATGCAGTGTTTTCCTTTCTCCAAACATAATATTTCTCATTTAAACCAAAAATTCTATTTTGGTCTCAAATCCATAAAACAAGCCTTCTGGCCTGTCTATGTGATTGATCTTTAGAAAATAGAGGGTGTTTTCAAATGTTCTTTTAGGAGAGCAGTTTGCAAGTTTTATCCTTGCAACCCTGCCATACACACCATTGTTGTTCAGTGTTCTCCTGGTTGTGGACTGGTGAACATTAACATTAGTCAATGTGAGAGAGGCCTTTAGTTGCTTGCAAGTTACCTTGGGTTCTTTTGTGAACTCGTGGATTATAACACATCTTGCTCTTGGAGTGATCTTTGTTGGTCGACCACTCCAGTGGAGGGTAATAACAGTCTTAAATTTCCTCCATTTGTACCCAACCTTCTGACTGTGGATTGGTGGTATCCAAACTCTTTAAAGATAGTTTTGTAAACTTTTCCAGCCTGATGAGCATCAACAACACTTTTTCTGAGGTCCTCAGAAATCTACTTTGTTCATGCCATGATACACGGCCACAAACGTGTTGTGTAGACCATACTTTGATAGATCCCTATTCTTTAACTTAAACCTGACGCTCACTCACACTTGATTGTCATCCCATTGATTGAAAACACCTGACTCTAATTTCATCTTCAAATTAAACTACTAATCCTAGAGGTTCACATATGTTTTCCACTCATAGATATGTAATCTTGGATCCTCAATATATAAATGACCAAGTGTAATGTTTTTGTTTATTTGTGTAGGTGGGTTATCGTTGTCTACTTTTAGAACTGTGAAAATTTGATGGTGTTTTAAGTCATATTTATGCAGATATGTAAAAAATTCTAAAGGATTCAACTCCAAACATTCAAGCACCACTTTACATACATCTTGCATTTTAATATGTGAACTGTGTACTGAAGTCTCACCTTTTCTAAACTCATGTTATTGAGATAAAGATGCTTCAGAGAGGTTGCAATGGGAAGAAAAGCTTTGGCCCCAATCCAGCGAATAGGATTGTAGGACAAATAAAGCTCTGTCAAGCTACTTGTTTTTGGAAAGGCATTTGTTGGCACTTCCTTGAGTTTGTTGTTATCTAAGTGCAATTTAGCAAGGTCAGATGCTGGGTCAAAGGCCCTGGGAGCGATGTTGGTAATATCATTCATGTTGAGAAAAAGACTCCTCAGTTTCTCAGCACCTGTCAGTATTTCTGTCTCAAGCTTAGTGATTAAATTGTTCTCCAAGTGTAGAGCCAACAAGCCAGGCAGCAGTGTAAAAGCTCCTTTGGGAAACTGTTTAAATTGGTTCTTCTCTAAATGAAGGTAGGTGAGCTGGGGCAGACCCTTGAAGACATCTGGACTCAGTGACGTGAGGTCATTCTCTGAAAGATAGAGGTAGACCAGACCTTTCATACCACTGAAAGCCCCATCTTCCACTTCATGGATTTTACAGCGCTGCAGATGAAGGGAAACCACCTCTGGCAGGCCTGGGAAACTTTTGGAAGCAATATAATGGAAGTGATTGTCACGTAAGTCCAGTAAGCGAGTGTCTGGAGAGAAGCCTCGTGGTACTTTGGTGTGGCCCTGCTTCTCACAGGATACGTGATTGTTTTCAGTCTAGGGTTAAATGTAAAAACAGAGACAATATTTAATTCTTTAATTAATACCTAACATGAAAAAATCTTCATTGTACTATCATAAAACTTCCTTACTTCACAAATGCAGCTGTCTGGGCATTTGACCTTGTCACCAGGTGGGGTTGTCAGTGGGGGTGGAAGTCTGCGCTGTTCCTCCAGCTCAGCTTTCAGCATGGCCTCCTGACTCTGGCAGCGTAAATCAGCAGGTTGCACTGCATCAAGGTTCTCATCAGATAGGTGGGGTGGACTACTACAAGTTCCTCCAAGACGTACCCGCTCGTGCATTGCCCACTCTCGCAGTGGACGCAGGTAGCAGCTGCAGTAGATTGGGTTGCCTGTCAGGTTGAGACGAGTCAGCTTAGGGGAGCCAAGGGCCAAAGGCTGCAAGACACGCAGCTGGTTATGGCTGAGGTCAAGGTGTGTGAGCTTGGGTGAGAGCAAAACAGCTGCACTAGAAAAATCCTGCAGAGAGTTGTGATCCAAAAAGAGGTGTGTAAGCTTTGCCATAGACACTACCTCCTCTCCAAGATAGGTCATGGGATTGTAACTCAAGTCTAGGCGTGTCACCTCAGGGAGTCTATGGAGAAAAAACATGAGAAAATATTTTCTCTCAGCTCTGGTTGACATTCTTCTTCCATTGACATTTTTTCAAAGAAAATACAGAATGATAACTTTCAAGAGCACACAAAATTGTATTACGCTCACCTTGTCATGGTCTCAGTGGGGAAAAACTGGAGCTCATTGTTATCAAGACTGAGACGGGTTAGAGTGAAGAGGCCAGCAAAAGCTTCAGTGTCAACGTAATTGAGTGCATTATGACTGAGCTGTAACCATTTAATGTTCTGCAGGCCCTGAAAAGCCATATTTGGTATGTATACCAGCTGGTTGTGAGTGATGGAGAGGAGGTTAAGAAACCCCAGCTGTGAGAAAGCTCCAGGCTGGATCTCCTCTATTCTGTTATGGTCAATGATGAGCTGCTTCAGGGAGGAGAGCCCATCAAATGACTCCTGTGATCAAGATGAACAGAAGCAAAGAGCTTCATGTTAACATAAACTATATACAGAATGTAACAGTTCAAACACACTGTGTTCCATACAAAATGAATCTGGTCTTGTAAATGAGCAGTGGTTGTCTCACTTGGTACAGAATATCGATGTCATTGTAGGCCAAGTTAAGAAAGACCAAGCGGCCGAGACTGCGAAAAGCTCCTTCTCGTACTTTGTGGATGCCAGTGCGTTGGAGAAACAAGTGAGTGAGGTAAGGTGTATGTTTGAATGCTCCTGTAGGAAGCTCCTTTATGTTATTACCTCTCAGGTCCAACTTAACTGTGATCTGGGAAGTGCACACACAGATTATAGAAAGGTTTGTTATATAGTTTTTAGCTGTTTCGTTATACAGTTTACAATATAGAGTGGGGATACATTGGGCTTTAAGAGGTGGAGAAGCCCTACTTTTTTGTGGCAACAGCACAATATATGAAGTTCCTAAAATTATCATGGAGATGTGATAAGTTTTTGAAAAGTTTTTGTCCTAAGAGCTTAATTAAACGGTTGGGGTTACAGTTTTACTTGTTTAAATGATTCAGTACAACATTTATACTACCTAAATGATCACAATTTTCTTTAATGATCAAATTAATATATACAGTAGTTAACAACTGCCTTGAATAATCGCCATATGATTATTATTGCCATTATGCCTGGATGCGATGTACTTTTAACTCCTAAATAAGTATGTTAACCATATTGACTGTACCTCATCAATGGTGGGTGGAATCTCAGTCAGATTCCTCTTCACACAAGCCACTGTAAGCTGAATGCTGTCACACATGCAGAATTTAGGACACTTTCCTGGCCTCACTTCTCGGATTCCGAGAAAAAACAATAATATAACAGCCCATGTAGGAAGGAGAAACATCTTGGTCTCTATATGTACAACACAGCAGACAAAACAAAACAAAAACCTGTCATAATTGATCATTTTTCGTTCTAGTCTACAATCTATCATGTTTTATTCACTGTGGCTTCACTTCAGTTCACTATTACATTTCTGCATTAACTTTGTTGATACTAATGATATTGGGACCTCGTTTAAATATTTTTTGTTTGTTTTTTATTAAGTGAATCATAAGTCAATTCTCATTTTACCATTTTCATTATCTAGCAATTAAATACTTTCCACTGAATTCCAGTTAAATTTACAATGAAAGAAAACTGTGCTTTTAAAAGAATGTTTATTAGATTCCAACATATTATATAGATATATAAAAACTCATAAGAAACATTTCCAACTTCCAACGATAAGACTGACTATCACTTATCATTTTGTAAGTAAAGAATAAAACTTGAATGGTACCTACCTTCCTCACTAGGAATTCAGAGAGTCTTCTAATGCCTCCTAAAGACTGAAGTTAATCTCATCTTAAATAACCACTTGTGTACAAGATTTTAAAGATTTTCTGATAAGTATCGCACCAGAGGAATTTGCCGTGTCGAGGTGGCTCAGTGTGCGTGTGTCTCCCTGCAGCTCCAGACTTCACTGCACACACAAAGACACACTGTTCAACACCACACTCACAGCCAGAGTGGCTCTCACAAACATACCATGAGGTGGACATAATTTTCTCTTGAATTCCTCTACTGGAATTACTCTTCTGCTATTATCACTGACTGTTTTGATAAGCTTAAATAGTTTTATTTCGGGGATAACTAAATACTTTTTGCATAAAAGTGCACAGTTACTAAATAAAAATTAACCCTAATTAATGTAAATAGCGGTTTGATTAAGATTAATGTGTATTGTTATTTGCACACACATTACAGTTACAAAGCTAGGTGAAATGCCATGCACTTGTTAAAGGTTCCTGTAGTTTCTAGTAATCCTTTTCCTGCAGACTGTCCTTGCTAAATAAAATTTATATCCCAACCCTTTCACAAAGACTCCCATTTGGCTATAGACTGGTGGAACTTAGCAGGACTTTTTCATAACAAAATGCAGTAACTGATATTAAATACAAAGATACTGGTCTAGCTCAATGCAGATATAATTATCACTAACTTCCTAACAGTACACAATAACAGCTGAAAGCACCTCTGTAAGGAAAATCACATGATGCACTAGAGAAAATTGCTAGACGTTTAAGGTTTAAGGTAAAGTGTGTAGTTTGAAATGGACAAGACTCTTTTTCTCAAAAGTCATCAGTTTAATGTGAATACAAAAACAATGAAAGCACACAGAGTATAATAATCATACAACCAGAAATATGAGATTCAAACTGTATTGAGGTACATTTCATATTTGATTCTGTTCCCTTGTACTAGCTGCCCTAAAGATTTAACACCAATTCTACCATCACTTCATACTAAACTTGACACCTCTTGTCAAATAAATCAGTGTAGAGGTGTTGTCTGTCACACCTCTGAAATTACACTTCCTACATGAGCTAGATTTTTTTTTTTACTACAAAGCCCTCATCCAATACTTTTTTTTTATGTTTTTGTTTTTATTTATGAAAATAGGTCAATACTAAAAAAAAAAAAGTCATAAGTTATTTTATCCTGGAGGAAAAAAAAACTAATTAACATTTTCCTTTTTGTTCCACTCTTCAGATTCAGTCTGCCACTGGCCAAAGAGCAAGGGTTTGTGCATATTGCTGGTATTATTTGAGAAAATCAATAAACAAGTTAGTTGGAAAAGATAATGTATTCCAAGTTGAAGAAATCCCCCTAAATCAGTTAGTTGGTGCACTTTTACATCAACGTTTACAGTTAAAGTTATGATATAATATAGGAATATCGGTGACAATTCATCTTCAAATATCGTAAATATCGTCACATCTAAAAAGCTCTTTAACCGCAATTGGGCTGTTATTCAGGTAGCCAAGACTGAATCTGTGAATGAAAGTAAAACCTCAGTAGAGTCACAGTTCTTTTCATAGCCAATCAAGTTTATATATTTAATTTAACATACAATTTGTTTGTAATAAGGCAGTGGTTTGCAATGTACTTTATACATTTCCAAGGACTTGCTTCACTATGGTCAAACTATGCTCCAACGAAGAGAACTGATGACTTGGGTGGATACAGACAATAATTGATTAAGTCCTCAGAAGCATTAGTGGTCCCCTCATTGGCCCATGTGTTTGTCCTGTATTAGGAGTTCTCAGTGACAAAACAAGGTCCTAGGCAGAGATCCTTTTCTCCAGTGTGGCTTTAAGGTCATCTCTAGCACTGGAACATGACGCTAAAACTTTGCCATTTCTGAAAGTTAAACATACACAAAGTCACAAGGCTGTAATGGAACCTGAATAATCACAGTGAACGGAGCTGACTTATAAAATTGAGAGAAGAAAAAAAAAAAAAAAAAAAAAAAACTACCACTGCTTTTGTCCATAGCTCAGTAAACACATCTACTAACCGAGTCACAAAGACCTCTAGAACATTGGCCTGGTCCACAGGGAAGTATTCTTGCTCAACACAGTGCTTCAGAGTAAGTAGGTGACCAGGCAAGACGCAAACTTTCTTGGCCTTTTTCTCACCCTGAAGTACAAAGTATGAGATGTTGAACCATGCTGATATATAACATGAAAATGTAATTAATCTGAGGGAAAGGCTCATACATACACTAAAAATCAAATTATAGGAAGTGGTACCTTTAAAAGCCCCGCTTTCACCAACAGTGAACAGGTAAAACTATAGGTCTGAAACTGAGGGTTGGAAAGCACCTTCTTCAACAGCGCATCTTTTTTACACAAGAGAGGAGAGGTTTAACGACCAACAAATATTTTCACAACAAGAATGACTGTTTTGGAATGAAGCATTTTGCTCATACCAGCAATCTCAAAAACAACTTGCTTCACTTCTGCGTCTTCTTTATACACTGAGGATAGCTGAAGAAAAATGTCTGCAATTTTAGCAGCATCTGAAAAATCCACCTGAAACACATGTTACGAACTGTTTGAAATGGATCCCATAATGATCTCATTTTGGCCAGCTCTAAGAATGAAAATATATACACTGTACTTGTTGCTCAAAAAGCTGAACTCTCTTGGCACCAAGGTTAAACAGCTTCTCTGAAGTTGGAGACTGAAAGAAGGACAAGAGCTCAGCACTGCCTAATGGCACCTGTGTAGAGAAAACTATTTTACTTAATGTTAGTGAAAAACACTCAAGTCTGTATTTCTCTCTTTCATTAACGAATACTGAAATAATTTAATTATTTATAATACATGTCATAGGCAGTGTATCTTACCTTTCCCGGGCTTCCTTCACCTTTTAGCCCATTTATACAGTTCTGCTCATCTTCCTCCTTTTCCTCCGTATCCTCATCTTCACCATCTTCCTCATCATCATCGTCGTCGTCGTCGTCATCATCATCATCATCTTCATCTTCCCCTTCATCATCACTATAATTTTGAATATAATTATTAAGCGAAAATAACCAAAGGAATGACAGCTTGTCATGTTTTCAGCCTTCGAAGCATGACTGGACATTCTGAATCTGCTCAATCCTAATTGAACAATTTCATGTCTTTTTTTTTTTTGTATGCATTTAAAAGAAAATTTAAGAAGCTCAATTCAAAGATTCTGCCAGAGAAAAATCAGTGCAGATTTCTATAGACCATTCACTGATGTCCTTCGATCTATACTTAATTAAGAAGCACTGTTACTTTTTCCCCCCGTAGGTACTAAAATTTTAAAATACCTGAGTGAGCAAAGCACATCTCCCATGCCCATACTTTCCATGGCCTCTTTCAGAGCTTCACAACCATCTTCCCCCAGGCAGTTTCCTGTCCAAACAACCAGTAACAACTGTTCAGTTCATTTTAGCACTTTGAAATCTTTAAAAAGTCACAGCCTGAACATACAGAGGTTTAGATTTTAGGGTTCATTGCACTCCAGAATCAATCACTTCACATACAACATATTGAGAAGGGAACATAACATTCCTGTTTACTCATTATGTTTTGTATGCAATGATCATCACTGGATGTTGTAAATAGAATTCATTCGTCAATCAGACTCTGTATGAAGGTTATTTACAGTTTGTATTTGTACTATATATGCACACATTTGCATTCTACTTTGTCAATCAGTAAATCGCTTCAATCCAGAAGCATGTCAAAGCGTACATGTTCGTTCTGTGCACTATGACGTATGACTTTATGTAGCTAAACAGGTTATTAATTCACACTGCTAACACAAAACACATGGTTACCATTGAGGTCTAGTTTGTCCAGTTCAGCTTTGTCCCGTATAGCCCGGGCAACAACCAGAGCTGCAGCTTCTGAAATCTCTCCAAATGACAGGTTCAGCTCCTACACACAACAACCAGAAGTACTTTTCATCCAGGGTACTGCTGCATAAATGATTACGTTGTGCAAGTGTGGGTGAAGATAAATTACTATTCACATACAAGGGCTGAGATGATTAATAAAATATCGGAATTGATGATCACAACCACTGGCATTTTATTGTGCAAGTGTGCACCTTTGCATTGGTTATAATTCAAGTTGTGCAAATGTTTTAACTGCCACTAGACATACAAATGAAAATATTGCTGAAATAACAACCTTGATTTGATCATACTGTGGTAATACCGGTTTATAATAATCTGCCAGGCAGCACAGGTATTTGCATGTTAAATATACAAGCCCAATGCAGCAAAACACAGAATGAATGCTTCATATTGATGCATGGAAGCACCTGGTATCAATTTAAACAGACATATCCAACGTCAAATGGAGGCAAAGCAGCTGCAAAAACAATGTGTTAAATGTTTTTACAATATTATTTCACCAAAACATATTAATAGGTGACCATAAAATACAACTTCTATCTCATGTTTGTGATATCTTAGATTTTTTACTCCACAATAACATGGCACTTGTGAGAGTGCTTCTGAAAGCTACTAATTTGCTACTAGAGGATAACAAAGTGCACAATCTTTTCCATTGAGATTTGACAGTCTTGCCTGAAGACTAGTGATGGCATGATAACACTTTTTTCTTCGCCATCAAAACCTTGAGTAACAGCCAGTACTGATATCCATCTGATATTGTTTTCTTCATAAACTGCTTTTTTATTTTATTTTAACAGAAGCACTTTAAACATGTTCACACAAACACTTACATTGCATTATAATAATGCATAAAGTATAAATATAATAAAAGCAATCCTAACAAAAGAAATTAAAAAACGAAGAAGAGAAAAAACAGTCCGGTCTCTTTATATGTAAACATTTCCAGTTCCAAAAGTACATTTATTGTCCAAATCCAATTCCACACTGTGTCATTTGTTTCAGGATCCAATATGTTTTCTCTGATGTCCGAGCCACCGTTTTTGTCAGTGTCAGCCCAATACCAGTATCTACTAAACTAAACTAAAATCTAAACTAAAACCACTAAACTGGAGTTTCTGGATAACAGATGAGTGTACATGATTCCCTTACATACACTTTACCTAGCAATTTCATTACCAACTGATTACTTGAAAATACTGACCTTAATATCAGGCAGTCCTCTTAGTGCTGCTGTTATAGCAATGGCACCTTCAGAGCGCACCAGACAGTCTCCAAAATTAATAACCTGTACATTGCACAAGTGCCTGAGGGCCTGAAAAAAAAAAAAAACAAACACACACACAAATGTCATTTTATAATTGGAAAAAATACATAATTGGACCCAATCAGTTGTTGAGGTGTGCTAATTAAGAATTTTCAATACTTCTACTAATTAAGGTTTTGGCAAGTTGATAATGAAAAAAAGAGGGGGGGTATCTTGATCTGCTCAGTTCTTTCCTGCACCATCACACATTAATGCATCAATATTTTTTATTATTCACCTGCTTGAAAGCTACATGAAGCAGCTACTGTATATTGATGCAATTAGCTAACTGACTGCCAGATAACACTGCAATAGATTTATTTACAATTTAAATGTTAAAAACTTGCTAGATGAAAAGTGTGTCATCAGGAAGTAAAACAACCAGAAAGTGAATCAGACCTGGGCCATGGCTACCGCACCCCTCTTGGTAAAGGTATTGTCATGAGTTAATCACCGCGGGATTGTGTCTCAGTCGCAGCCTGGTGGTGTACCATCTGTGCAGTCCCCCAATTAACTGAAATTAAGAAAAATAAATGCATTAACCTTGATTATATCTGTGTCAGAGGAAATGTTTAAAGGTCAAATGTGTTTTATTACCTGAAATGCTTGGGAAAGTGCAGTGGCGCCATCATTCTCAAGTCGATTACGTCCTGCTATAAAGACTTTTAGCTTTAGAGGTGAGCCGGCAGCACTTGATTGCTTGTAGCATTCAGTTAGTGCAGAGGCCAGGATCTAGAATCAATGGATATCGTTTTGAATATTGCTGAACTGCTAGCATTTAACTATTGGCTGTCCTATTAACCACCACCACTTACTGTGCCTCCTCCAATGCCCATGCCACAATTATTCAGCCTGAGTTCCTGTAGAGTGTAGCACACAGCACTCTTGAGGAGGGCCTCAATGCCCTTTACACCATCTGGTCCAAACGCATTGTCACTCAAGTCCAGTTCAGTAAGCTTGGCCCCAGAGATCATCAAGGCACTGCCCAGTGATTTCTACAAGGTTTAGGTTATGAAATTAGAAATTATTTAAATGCATACTGAATGAAGTAATGGACAATTAATATCACCCAAGATACTGACTCACCAAGGCAGATGGAATTTCAGAGCGAAGGCGACCCGTAAACATGTCACTCCAGTAGCATCGCTGTCCCCAAAAAAACAAACAAACAAAGACATATTAAAGCTAAACAGATATTATAATACAGATGCATAGACTCACTCGATTTCAGAAAAACACTTTATTGTGCTCAGGAGACTAACCCGGACTCACTGGGGGTGAGGTGCGGATACACCCTGGAGGGGACACCATACAGACACACATAACCCAAAAGGAAAAATAGATTACCTGCAGATCCTTTTTGGACTCAAGAGCCTTTGAGATAGCCTGCGCTGCTTCAACGCCAAGAGTATTTCCTTCAAGCCGCAATGCCTTCAGTCCCTGGAACTCTTCTATCTCCCGCGTTATCTCTTCCACTACAGACAGAACAAAAATTTTACCCAGTTACTGCAATACGTCGTTTTATGGTGTTTCACTCATCCCAAATACAATGTAAAGGGGACAATACTTTACCTGACTGTTTATCATTCAGCTTCAGTCCTCGACCCTTGTAGCTGAGCTCTTCCCCTACATGAGTCCTGGCCAGAGCCTCTGTAAGTTGATCGATATCTCCAGAAGCCATCCGATTTACTTTCGATTGCCTGGAAATACAGGCAAAATAATATAAAAACACCGTAACATTGGATATCCAGTGAAATATTCTCCATTTACTAACGTTAGGCAAAGATAACCCACCTGAAGGAAAGAACTATATCCATCTATCTAAAGTGGGTTATAGTTACTTTCTTAACAGATCCCCGATTCAGACCTAATCACGATACAACACAAACAGTTCTGCTGTCCTCCTACTAAAGTAAGAGTTTCAATTCCCACACTTCTAACAGTTCATATTGAAATGAAAATTTAACTAGCCAGTGCGGCTAATTAGCATCGTCTGTGTTCTCACCACCCGTTCATTAACCTTCATTCATCCAGGTATCATTGGGACCACGTGTCCCTAACCATGTAGGATTCGGGTTCCAACAGACATGTTAGCTACCGAGTTCCTGTCCATTACAATTACCCGAATAAGCTAAGTTCAAATAGCTAAGCTTGCTTTACGCGCTCACCTAGCGACCAGGTTAGCCAACTAGCTGAACTGTTAGCATTCCGAACTCGTCCCCAAATGTCATTGATACATTTCGCACATTAACGACCCGGTATGAACTGTACCTTGCTGAAGTTTCACACCTGAAATCTCCGAGAACCTTGACTCTCCCAATACTGACCAGGGTTTTCTTTCACAACATGGCCACGTGGGGACGCTTTAGTTTGCCGGTTCCTGAACATTTCAAAATAAAACCGCGTGAAATTCAAATGCAAAATAAAGCCCGGACAGGAAAACTAATCTCTTTAACTGTTTATGTATTTAAAGGTTTACACAAAGATAGAGGGGTTGATGTAGTGTAGGGGTGGGGGGTAAATGAGGAAAAAGACAAGCATGTAGTATGTGACCCAGTGAAAAACGTCAGGTACAGTCAGGACTTTTATTGTAGAAGCCTCACTAAAGGCTCAAAGCGCCTTGCGGTTACCGTAAAACCCCGGATATGTGCGCTCTTGGCTTTCCCCCGCAGTAACTGGACTTTCAGCTATTTAAGAATAAACCTTCCATCATTTTAATAATGATGTACAATTCCTAAATACACGCTTCATAGTGATAGTGTTTAAACACTTACGTGCTCGCCCCAGTGGCCTAATGGATAAGGCATTGGCCTCCTAAGCCGGGGATTGTGGGTTCGAGTCCCATCTGGGGTGCTTGACGTTTTCCTGCTTTCACCAACACTCTCCAACTCACCATCTGGAAACTGCATTCGGTGCATTCAATAATTGTTATAACCACAAGTGTGCAATCGCCAGAATGAATCAGTCAGAAGGAAGACCTTGACCCTCATCCAAATCTGACTCTCATCCAATTAATTCAACAGTATGCTGTATTTATGAAGTAATCAGACCCATTCATTTTTTACCCTTTTTTTTTTTTACATAACATCCATATTATAAAATTGATTCAATACCGCTTATCCTACAGGTTTGCAGGGAACCTGGAGACTATCCCAGGACGCATGAGGCACAAGGCGGGGTACACCCTGGACAGGGTGCCAATCCATCGCAAGGCACAATCACATACACACTCATACACCCATTCATACACTACGGACACTTTGGACATGTCAGTCTACCGCCTGCATGTCTATGGACTGGGGAGGAAACAGGAATACACAGAGGAAACCCCCGCACCACAGGGAGAATATGCAAACTCCACACACACAGGGTGTGAAGTGAACGTGCTAACCACTAAGCTACTGTAAACCCAGATTCAATTCATTTTGACATTAATTAGTAAAAATACTTCATAATAATTAAAAAACATAAATTTACATTTATTCACTTAGCAGACGTTTTTATCCAAAACGACTTACAAATGAGAAAAATACAAGCAAAGCGATATATCAAGCAGAGAACAATGCAAGTAGTGCTACCATACAAGATCCATTAATTGAGTTCCAGAAGAAGCAAAGTGCACAGAGTCGAGGTGTAAGTGCAAAAAAGTTTTTATTTATTTATTTATTTTTATGAGTTGGTTAAGTGTTCACGGAAGAGGTGGGTCTTTAGCTGTTTTTTGAAGATGGAGAGAGATTCTGCGGTCCTGATTGAGTTTGGAAGTTCATTCCACCACTGAGGAACAGTTAGCGTGACTGTTCTGGAAAGGGACCTTGCGCCACGCGGAGTGGGAACTACTAAACGTCGGTCGCTAATCGATCGCAGATTGCAAGAGGGAACATAGGCCTTCACGAGAGAGTTGAGGTAGGAGGGTGCTGTTGCTGACAAGGTCTTGTAGGTGAGCATCAAGGCCTTGAATTTGATGCGGGCAGCTACAGGAAGCCAGTGGAGGGAGATGAAGATGGGTGTGACATGGGTTCTCTTGGTCTGGTTGAAGACAAGGCGCGCCGCAGCATTCTGAATCATCTGAATTGGTTTGATGGAGCTGGCTGGGAGGCCTGAAAGCAGTGAGTTGCAGTAGTCCACTTTAGAGATATAAAGAGCCTGGACTAGTCTCTGTGTAGCCTGTTCAGTGAGGTAGGGTCAATTTTCTGTATGTTGTACAGGATGAGCCTACAGGACCTTGCAGTTATATGGTCTGTAAAGGTCAAGCCGTCATCAAGAATCACCCCAAGGTTCCTGACTGTCCTGGTTGGCATGAGTGTGTGTGAGCTGAGCTGTACAGTGAGGTTGTGGTTGATTGAGGGACAGGCTAGGATGATGAGAAGCTCAGATTTTGCCAGGTTAAGCTTAAGATGGTGTTCCAGACCGAGATGTCCAATAGGCAAGCAGAGATGCGTGCAGAGACGGATGGATCGTCAGGCTGGAAGGACAAGTAGAGCTGGGTGTCATCAGCATAGCAATGATATGAGAAGCCATGAGACCCATACACCTGCCCTAGAGAAGTAGTGTAGATAGAAAAGAGGAGTGGACCCAGAACTGACCCCTGTGGAACGCCAGTTGTGAGTTGCTGAGTTTCAGAAATACCTCCCCTCCATGATACCTTGAAGGATTTGTCAGAGAGATAGGATTCCACTGAGCGCAGAACCGTTCCAGTGATGCCCAGGCTGGAGAGAGTTGACAGGAGTGTCGAAAGCAGCAGAGAGGTCAAGTAGGATGAGGACATAAATATGTTTTTACAAAGTTTTGCAAATATATTAAAGATTATACATAACATTTACATAAATATTCAGACCCTTTCAGATCTGCGTTGTTACAATTATTCATTTCTTATTTGGAAACAAAATGATCAGAACAGTTCAACAATTACAATGTAATGGACAAGAACAAGATGACCCACAGCAAGGAAAGTGTGTAGTCAGTAATTACACTGAGATTATGGATTTGAAATCAATATTTGTTGCATATCATTGATATTAGTGCTTTGTAGACCTATAATTCCAGAAATTAAGTTTCCACTACCTTTCATTTATTTTCAGTCAACAGAACATTCTTACCACAAGAAATAATCCTCAGAAGACCTTAATCATCTGGGAAAATGTCTGCTTATTACTTCTGAGTCAAGAACAACATGTTCATCACCTCTCTGTTCTCTCTGGTGACCAAAGTCTCTAGCGAAGACTCACTAGTTAGACAGAGCGTGGGGAATTAAACCTGTTTTCAAATCTCTCAGTCTTCAAATCTGCTTCTGACTCTATTCTCACATATTACATGACTAATAAGTTTTTAAAATGTATTCACAATCACAGAAAGGTTTAACCCCATTTTTAGACATAATGATCTCTTTAGAAATGCAATTCTGTTCTTCAGGGATTTGTGGTAAAAATAAATAAATAAATAAATAAATAAATAAAAGGTTGTGGACATAAACAAGGTGTTGCCAAGTAGGAGGATTAAGGATGGATCTCTGCTTGTGATTGAGAAATTCAAAGCTATACATCAGTGGATATACCGCAGTCTGAAAAATCCTATTATTTAATTAATTAATTATTATTTTTTTAAATGTGTGCTACACTGACCATACCTGTAATGGTAAGCATCTGTTTTAAAATGTGTTACTTGAATATAAAGACCATGTCGTAAGTAAAATTTTCATGTATCAGTCTGCACAAATTAACAAATTAATGATTTGAGTTACATATTCAGTGACAGGACAGCATTCAGTGGTGATTGCTGAGTATTTGGATTGCTCATGGTTGTGCTTGTTTAAAACTGTTTAAAACACTCACCAAGCACTTTATAAGGAACACTAGACTTATAAGACTTGTAAGACATTGTTTTGCTCTCAAAACAGCCTCAATTGTTCATGGCATGGATTCCACAATATGTTGGAAACATTCCTTTGAGATTCTGGTCCATGTTGACATGATTGCATCACACAATTCCTACAGATTTTCCAGGTGCTCTTTCTTTCATGCTGTGAATGAAAGCTACCACATCCAGATCTGGTGACTGGGAAGACCACTGAAGAACACAGAACTCATTACTGTTATGATCATAAAACCAGTTTGAAATGACTTTTGCTTTGTGACATGTGGCATTATGTCTCCAGGGACACCATGTCATGGCTGACCCTGCGCTCTGACCCAAACCACCTAACATGTGAGGATATGAGAAGAAAAAAGAATTTCAACGTGTAATGTATATACGATAAATAAAGACTCATTATCATTACCATTATCAAGATGGTAAATTGTCACCATGAAGGGATACACACAGTCAGCAACAATACTCAAATAGGTTGTGGCATTCAAGAGATTATTGATTAGTGGGCCCAATGTGTGCCAAGAAAACATTCCTCACACTATTACACGACCTCCAGCCTGGACTGTTGAAACAAGGCAGGTTGGGTTCATGGATTCATGCTGTTTACGCCATATCCTAACCTTACTGTCTGTGTGCCTCAACAGAAATCAAGATTCATCAGACCAGGCTACGTTTTTTCCAATCTTCAACTGTCCAGTTTTGGTGAATCCGTGTCCACCGCAGCCTCAACTTTCTGTTAACATCAGCTTTCTATTCTTGGCTGACAGAAGTGGAATCCAACGTGGTCTTCCATTGTTGTAACCCATCTGCCTCAAGGTTCGATATGTTGTGCATTCTGAAGTGCTTTTCTGCTCACCACAATTGTCCGGAGTGGTTATCTGAGTTATTGAAGTCTTTATGTCAGCTTGAACGAGTCTGGCCGTTCTCCGTTGACCTCTCTCATCAACAAGGCTTTTCCGTCTACAGAACTGCAGCTCACTAGATGTTTTTTTTCTTCATTACACTATTCTGAGCAAACTTTAGCGGTTGTTGTGAGCAGAAATCCCAGGAGAGCAGTATAGAAATACTCATACTAGCCTGTGCCATTTCAAGTATCAAATCTGTAAACCTGGAAAAATTGTCTGCATAATTTGCATAGTGTATAAAGCTATTTCCATAGATAAATGACTAAAACACATGGTTTACATTTAGAAGTCTGTACATTAATCTTAGTTACAATTTCACATTAATAGATTGTTAGCATATTTACTATATGCCGCAACAGATCTTAAAAAGTTGGGCTTGTTCAAATGAAATACACTGGTTGTGTAAATTAGCAACACACTCAATTCTGTATAGTGCACTATTTAACGAGTTTTGCCATTTCAAATGTCAAATCTGTAAACCTAATTTAATCTAACAATGCAATCCAAAAATGCAGGTATATAAACGTTATTTTAAAACATCGTTAAGTGTCGTCTAGATGAGAAACCTAGAGTGCTGAGCTCCCATAATACATTACACTTAGCAGGGAGGTAATGGAATATAGGCAGTAGGCTGCCGTTACGGATCAATTTTACGCGCGCGCTTGACCGTTGCTGTGAGTCTGCGTAGTTCAGGAAAGTGGGCGGGGACAAAGGAAACCAGACATCGACGTTGCCAGATTGGGCGTATAGCTGCAATTTTTAAGTACAAAACTAAAGATTTCGGAAGGATGGGGATAGTCAATCTGAAATGTGATCTAATTTGAGCGTTGTGTAGTTTATAGTCCTTTTGGACTGGATTGAGAGTGTGATTGAGACCCCGACAATCTGTCGCCAAATGGAGTCTCTCCAAACTGGCAACCGCGGCACAGAGGGAGACGTTCAGCAGGCAGAAACGCCACAGTCAGACGCCAGGCACTTTTTTCCTAGGGATTTCAGGACATCGTAACGGATATTGCGTAATCGTGTAGGCGTGGCCTATTTTGAGAATCTGCATAGGTCAACGATCATGCGCAGTTTGGGAAGAAAAGCCATTTGCTGCAGAGCTGTCTGTGGTACAGGGATTTTACATTCATTCTGCTGTAACTGCAGATACATGTCCATGATCACAGGGGTTCCATGTTTGAAAATACTATTGTCATGCAATGCTTGTTTCACTTAAATAAGCTCAAAGTCTTACTGGCTTTACATGCAAGACTAAAAGCCTGCAGTGAAACTTTATTTCTTTTTAACCTTAGCATCCTTTCCTCTGCTGTAGCCTCATTATAGAGAACAAACTCATAATTATCCATATTCACACTCAACTTTATTTACACAGAAAGAGCAGAGTTGACAGTTTGAAGAACCAGTTAATTTAGCATTTACAGGATTTTAAAAAAAAAAAACAAACATAAAAAAAAGTTACCGTTTTTTTTGTAATTTGTAATTCTTACCTGGATGATCCTGGGAATGCACACAAAAAATAAGTATATATTATACTGCGCATGTTCGGTAACCTCTAATTATTTTGTAAGGGGGCGTCTTTTCCCCACCTCCAGAAACGCCCATTTTACGTCGCGGTGCTGAAACCCCTGGAATTTAGTGAATGCCACAGTCAGACACACACAGAACGGTAGAGCGTCTGAGTTATTCAAATAAGATACCAGTTAGCTGTTAAAAAAAACCCGGTCACTTACACAGAATAAATAAACATCAGTCATTTATTGCCTAATGGCTACGGCTACGAAGGATAAAGGGAAGCCGGTACACTGGGGTGTAACTGAGAACGCGTCCAGTTCGGCACACAGCAACCAAAACAACAACAACAACAACAACAATAACAACAAAGACAGCGAAGGAGGTGAAGGAACAACGACATCCACGCCTGCACCCATCGACACGAGCGGCACAGAGTGCAGTGTAACGGGGAACGGCGCTGGGGTCACAGGAGGCGCGAACGGGAAATGGGTCCGGCTCAATGTCGGCGGTACCGTGTTCCTAACGACGCGCCAGACACTGCTCAAAGAGCAGACATCCTTCCTGTACCGACTGTGCCAGCAGCAAGACCTGCACTCTGACACGGTAAGACGATGATCGGGCTTAATCTGAAATAAATATTTGTTACACAGCACAGCGGCTATAACGACGAGCAGCGCGGTCCTGAGTCAGATGATGGACTGCAGAGCTGTAGTGCAGCATCCCACCTCAGCATCAGCATCTCACAGCACTCGTGTGATTCTGCACTCTTTCGTGACACATTTATATCTCCTATCTTGCTGGGAAACAAAGAATGATTTCGTCATATTGTGTGTGTGTCCGAATGTCCCCACAAGGATAGAAATATCTGATCATTTTGACCTTGGGGTCCCCACGAGAGGAAAACTGTATTTTTTATACAAAAAAAAGCTTTTAGTTTAAAAAAATATATATAAGAGCCAAAGGTTTTTGTGTAGGCATAGCATTAAAAATAGCTGCATTAATAATTATGTCAATGGAAGGTCCTGACGAGGATTGTGTGTGTGTGTGTGTGTAATAGAGAGTAAATTTACAGAAAATAAACACTGCCCCCGCCGTCATATAAACAGCATTCCACATGGATGTCCTTCCTGGGTTTTCACCCTTCTTGTGAATTCTTTGCTTAAATATTTTTTTTTGTTTTTGACATGGGTCAAGAGACTGACCAGCATCCTGTTACATCGTCCACCATTTTTATTATTTCTGTCATGTCACTCCTCTTCTCCTCTTCTTCATGGCACCTTTTCATATGCTTTTAGTAGATGTCCTTTCAGAGAGCATTGCTTGTTATACCCATGCTTCCTGTTCAATGTTCCACAAACTGCTCTGTGCATTGTTTCTCATTTGGCTGAAGTTCCACACACAGGATTTAGTCTCCAGCGTGCCAATATGTCGATTATTTATTTTAAATGGTCTGTGGTAATTTAGAGGAGCTTCCTCTGGCTCTGATGTATGCAACTCACTGTCCGTGCCTTACTCTTGTAATAAGATTAGAGGCATGGCACATTGAAGGCTGCCAGACCTCAGTCCAAAAATATCAGTGAAGCCCTCTCAGTTCTATTCTGGGTTCTGTTTTTTCCCAAATGTTCAAGGATTGTTTTCTCCTCCTACTCCCCTGCTGGATGTGCTCATGTAGGCAGTATTTGTTTGTTGTTAATAGGAATAAGGACTTATGTAATATGATGTGTATGGTTTACAATTTACTGGATGGTTCGTGCTTCTGGCGGATGTGTGCCCTGTCCTTGGTATCTCTTACCTTTACATAGCATTTAAGCAATTATAATTTTGAAATGTTCATCCTCTAACTAGCGTATATGTTTGGTGTGAGTGGGCTGTAGTCCACATGGGAAGGTTTTTTTTTTTGGTGTTTTTTAAGAAAGGCTTTTTCAGACTCCCTTTTCTCTGAATTTTTTCAGAGGGAAATGATTGAAGCAGAGTGGCAATGAAAGGGATAGCTCAGAACAGGAACAGTGTTGATGCACCTCTCCGTATTGGTATAAACAAGTCCTTTGTTTGGCTACCAGTTAGTTCCTTTGGGATCCAGGTGGTTGGCTATCGGGACTTGTTCATGTTTCCATGTGCAAATGCAGGGAGGAACATCAACACAGACCATATATTTTAATTCACTGTCTGTTTGTCTTCTAAATAATTGCCCAGGGTTAAGGAAATATGCAAAAAAAATATTATTCTGAATCCTTACACAAGTGTGTATGTTTGTGTGTGTTTTACAGTTTGAGGACTACAGATTGACCCAAGTGACTAATACAGTGAGGACGTTTTGCACAGGTGCTTTTATGCCTGCTGTCAAGTCGAGTCACGTCCATGCTAGAGGTGCTTGGCTGTTCTTGAGATTGTCTTTGCCTAGTTACAGGGTTTTCACTGCGTGTCTTGATGTGTGATCGACAATTAAATTAACCAAAGGTACATTTATATTAGCCATCAATTACAAAGGAACGTGTTTAACTGTTTTATCTCATACAGTGGTGTCGCAGTTGAATCTAGAGCAAGATTTCCTTGTTTGAATACTAGGGACATGCCCTGTTAATGATGCAGAAAGTACATTTTTGAAAGAGTTACAACTAATTAGTAGGCAGATCATTGTGGGCATTGTAGGATTTTACTTCACTAGCTCTTTCACTAGCCAGTACAGAAGGAAGCCTGAGATTGATGTCTGGATTTTCAGAAGTTCTTCTGAGAGAGGCCAAAAACAAACATCAGAATTCCCTGAGAGTTTGTGGTCTTTCAGAACAATGAGAGGATCTTAGCGATCCATCACATGAGGGGAACAGACAGTAAACAACAAGGAGTGGTAGGTGAAACACTATGTTTTGTTGTTTGGTCAAATAAAACAGTAGCACTCTTTGGAGTTTCTTTTGGAGATTATACAGAATCCAGACAGCACACACAACAGACAGTTTACATCTCAATGATGAAATCGGGCCATTGTTCACTTCCTCAATGTTGTGTAGAACAAGACCAGGTTTGAGTGCACACAATGACATGAACGAATCTGCCTCTAACTCATGAAACTGTCATATAATATCTAAGATTTTTGATTTGAATGCAAATGGTGAATCAATCATATCCATATTTTGCATCCTAATTAGGGACAAGCCTTCTGCCTAATTCTAATATGAGAATACCTGCAAGAATTAATGAACGAATATTCAATTAATCAAAAGAAGGGGGGAAAAGAAAGCATCATTCATTAGTGAGCATAGCCTAAACCAGTGGTCACCAACCCTGTTCCTGGAGATCTACCTTCATGAAGATCTTCAACTATAATCGTGCCCACCTGACCATCTAATCACTGCCTTAAGAAGTTCCTCATGAACTACAACAAGTGTGTTAGATATTGGTTAGAGATGAAACCTGCAGGAAGGTAGATCTCAAGGAAAATGGCTGGTGACCACTGGCCTAAACAGTTATACTGATTATATCTAATAATCCTATAATAATTTAATATTTCATGATTCTATAATTTTAGAGAATGAAATAGTTTTATTTATATATCTAAATTATTGTGTACATTTTATAAAGGTATATAATTTTTCACTGCAAATAAACGTTGCTCCTGTTGGTGGCAGTTTGTGTTTGAAAGATGTACAGCATTATATAGAAATAATCAATAGAAATCTTAAAACCACAGCAAACATTTTACTGAATGTCAGTTTAATAAGTCAGCCTGAATACAGTAGAGTTAGGTAAAAACCCCCAAAAAAAAAAAACCCCCCGCAGAGGGGGGACCCCCCCCCACGCGGGAGGAAAAAAAACCACCAAAAAAATCTGGTTTTTTTTTTACATATTTTCTCACTGACTTCATGTGGAACCACATATTTGAATATCAACAGGCTCTTTCACTATTTTTGCACACACTCTCTCACCATATCTTTGGAACCTTTCTCCTACTTTTTCTTTTTTCTTCATTTTTATTTCATCTTCCATTTTTCTTTCCCTCCTTTCTTTTTGTGTAGTCATACGTAAGACTAGCTGGTCTAATTTATTCCACAGGGCATCATGTAAAGAACATCCTTATCTCCGAGCTAAGAAAAGGTTCCCTGTAGAGCTCTTAAGGTTAATTCACTGCAGAGAGCAGCCTCTCAGCCATGCGAAACAATGACTATGACCATCCTGATGTGACCTGCAGCTGTAGCCACTTATTATTATTCATTGGTTCTCAGGTGCACTTTTTCTTCTCTTTCTCACAGGGTCTGGTATAGTGAGATAAAAGCATTATATAACTGTAAATCCAAGAATAAAATCTGACAGAGACTGAATCTTTGTGTAGGATGAAACAGGTGCCTACGTGATCGACAGAGACCCCACATACTTCGGCCCTATACTCAACTACCTCCGACATGGGAAACTGGTTTATAACAAGGAACTGGCTGAAGAAGGTTTGTTTTTCATGTGTTTTGTATGTGGATATTTTGCAACATAAACTGCACCAAAAATGAAAGTGCTAACATGCGGAAGCAGTTGAAACACATTTTGATGTAAATACACCTAAGAAAGATTTTATGCAGACTAAAATACAATCCTTCCAATATATTTTGTCATAGAACATTTACCAGAGTCACAGGACTCCTGCACTATTTCACACCAAGAGTTAAATCTATCTAAAACTATGGCTACAAAAGCTCAAAAGGCATTTTTTGTCTTAAGATTGACAGCCAAAGTGCCTTTCTCATAGCTTAAAGAAAATAATGCACCAATTCAGCAATTAACTTTTCATCCAACAACTGGGAAAACAGGAACAAAACAGGTAACTGTTTGTCACGTGTTACAAACTATTTTGCATATTTTGTGCATAATTATAAACCATGGCATCAGATTATTCAGCTCACCAGAGACGCATTTGACTACATGTGTAATTTAATTGTTAAATTCTCGTGAGGATACATAAAACAATGAGACATGCAATCACACGGAGTAATTTACTCTTTTGATATGTTTGTCTGTAATTTCAGGTGTCTTGGAAGAGGCAGAGTTTTATAACATCACTCCACTGATTAAACTAATTAAAGAGAGGATTCTTGAACGAGATTGTAAGGCATCTCAGGTAATGAGCAATCTGTCTTAAAATCTTCAAAAATATTCTGTTTCATTTAAAATCTTTTAGCTATAGTACATAACTTTCTTTTTGTGCAGAACATTGTGTGTCAGTGACTTAAGCTGTAAAATCTGAACAATTCATTTGATGTCAGTTGGGTCAACATAGATGTTAGATATTTGGACTCACAAGATAAGATGTGAAAGGCTACTGGCTACTCTGGCTATTTTAAATTATAGCACTGTCCCTGTGCTGGCAAAAAAAACCAAGAGGAGGTTGAGCACTGAAGGATACCCTGTAATTTCCATTGTTCTGCTAAGTGGCTCCAAAAAAGGAGCAAAAAAGCCCATGTAAAAATGAGGATAAGCTATGAGGATGTGTTCAGAATTCCAAGGGACTCAATTTGACTTTTCTCTTGCTGTAGCAACCTGTAATCTCCCTCCCACTCAATTTTATTCAGCTCTAGATTAATCAGTTTATACGCATACTTCCTTCAGTTTGTCTCCACAACAGCACCCCTTCTTTTATCTCTCTCTCTTTTTACTCTCTCTCCACTTACTCTTACAGCAGGTACCTCCAAAGCATGTCTACCGGGTGTTGCAGTGTCAGGAAGAAGAGCTGACACAGATGGTGTCCACAATGTCGGATGGCTGGAAGTTTGAGCAGGTCAGCGTACGTGCCTGCCGAAAGCAGCGGCCTGGACTGCTCTGGACTGTGGGTTGGATTGATGCTGAGTTGATTTCCTGATCCCAGTGTCCTGTTGCCCCTTCCAGAACCCAGTCCAGTAACATATCTGACAAATGAAATGGCACATGCATGTCTAAAGTGGTGTCATGTTTCAGACTACAGTTGCAAAAAAAAAAAAAAAAACCCTTCTTGTTGCACTTCTATAATACAGATTAGTTAGTAATCTGTTCAACATTTAATGCAAATAAACAGATATTATTTGATTAAGGAAAATATCTTTGGGTCATTGTGTTTTAACAAAAGG
Source organism: Ameiurus melas (assembly GCA_012411365.1). Classification (NCBI taxonomy): domain Eukaryota; kingdom Metazoa; phylum Chordata; class Actinopteri; order Siluriformes; family Ictaluridae; genus Ameiurus; species Ameiurus melas. The sequence continues at coordinate 21,011,248 of CM022760.1, forward strand.
CTCCCTTTCTCTTGCTTCTCTTGCTTTTTATTGCAGATGGTGAATATTGGCTCATCTTACAGCTATGGTACAGAGGACCAGGCTGAGTTCCTCTGTGTTGTGTCCAAAGAGCTGCACACATCTGGTGGGGGCCTGGGGACTGAGCAGAGCCACAAGAATAAGGTTAGATAGCTCACACTTTCACTATTTCATTTGTTTATTTAATAATTTCAGCTGCATTGTCTGAGAGGCAAAACCAGTATCATTAGTGATATTGTTTAGACACTGTATATCCTTTACAACATTCTCATACTTTATCACTCCCCATTTTGCATAATGGTATCGTTTTTCTTATATTCCTATCTGCATAAACCATCTGAACATCTTCCTTTTGAAAATTTTCATAAGAAGTGCCATTCTTTTTTTTTTTTTGTCACCTGTGTGGTTGCGGCCCTTTTTTCCTGCTTGTTGAACACCCATTATATGTCAAGGCCTCAGAGACTCAGGTGGAGGAAGGAGAAAAGGAGGAGCAGGAAGAGGAGGATGAGAAAGAAAGAAATACCACCCCAAATGAGTGGATTTAGAGATTAGGAGACTTGTGTCATTGTTCCGATCGCAGGAATGGGTGAGAATACCAAATGCTAGGTGTCTGTTGGTGGTAGCAGTAGAAATTCCGACCTGTACCAAGAGGATGATAGGGTATTTTATTTCATTGCATCAGAACTTTATACTTGTAAAAAAATAAATTAACTATAAAAGTGCAACAAGCTAACTACAGAGATACTGTGTAATGTTTGGTTAATAAGCTTACGTGCATTCTACAATGAACAGACCGTATAGAATTGGTTTCGTAATAACTTTTACTATAATTCCTATCCCCTAACTGCAATACTGTATACAGTATGTACAGTCGGCTACAGGATTGTTCATAAAAATTTATGAAAAATTGTGGTTATTTGTGTTGCTACATTAATCAGAGGAATACACCCTAGATGGTATGCCAGTCCACCGCAGGGCACCATGCATACACACATTCACACACTCATTCACACTTTAGCAATTTATCTTCACTTACTGAAATTCATCAAATTCACCTTCTGGCATGTTTTTGGGAGGAGGGGGAAACCTGGAGGAAACCTACACAGACATGCAGAGAAGTTCTCTTGAATGTTTAATTATTTTATTAAGGAAAAGTTAATATAAGAACAGACAAAAAGGTTTTAAGCATACGTCATGAAGTAGCAATGAATTCAATTGAATTAAATTCAATATGAATTTTCAGTTGGGAATTGGTGGGAATTAGAATAGGTAGGAATTGGTGTCGCTCACTTTCTTCAATACAAATATAATGAGAAGGGTGCAATGAAATGGAATAGTCTAGACAGCCTCCATTAGAAACGCCTAAGCATGCTTGCACACACAATATAATGGGCACGTACTCATATAAATTTCTATATATATTTAACTATTTGGTGGTATTATTATTATTATTAATAATAATAATAATAATAACGATAATATTATTATTATGTGTTTCTATTTACATCTCTCTACTTTTTAAGCAAAAGGGTACACTGTACTTTAGGCATAATGACATGGGTGGAGCATTAATGTAATATGAACATTCAGACAGAGTCCGAGCTCCAAAATTGTCATTTAGTCATTGTCATCTTCACCTGCATCTCCATCTAAAGAAACATTTTTTCTTATTATCCGAACACGTATTCAGCTGTTATTATTATAAAGTTAACGCATGTTCAGTTAATATTGTAAAGTCCCAGATGTTTATTCTCATTATATTTCTTATTTACCATTTTGCAGCTTTTCCAGATTCATGGATCCCGGATGTAGAGTATACACATTTTTTTGTATTGCCATAATTATTTTTTTTTTAAATACTGAAATTGTCCCTCTCAGAGATCAGTGGAAAAACCAGCAGCTGAATGATAATCAAAGTATGGAACTGTGTGTGAAGCATGTGTTGAAGTAAGTGTGCTGTAGCGGGATAAAATATTACTGTTTATGCAACAGAAGTTAATAGATCATACAAACCTGTGATCAAATGGCAACCAATTGGTATAACTCGTATCAATAAATTTTAGTGTAATGAAAACATGGATAAAAAAAAATCCTGGACCATGATTCAGCGTTTCACTAGAATATTTACCTTCTACCATAACCTTATATCAGCGACGTCTTGACAATATTATAAAATCCAAAAGAACTTGTATTTATGTGTGAAAATGGCTGTGAAAATGTCGTAAAAATATGTGAATGTAAATGCAGGCATGTAGCCTCAGCACTATTTAATGAGCATAACATGGTGCGACTGGGATACTGTACTGCTCCAATGTTGCGATTGGTTTGTCTACAATTACAATCATATAATGTGATACTTACAACAGGGTCTGATGCTACTGTTTATTACATTATTTCATTATGTACATTACTGTTATGACATTATGTTATGCAATTCTGTCTTGCATTTATTATGATCCTAAAATAGCTTTCTACATTTGGGTCCTATAAACCCCTGTTTACAATGTCTTGTAAGTGAGACATTGTACAATGTATTATTTTAAAAACAACAAGCCCCAAAATCAGCACAAAATCAAAATAAGTACTTTCTGCCTCCCTCATTGATTTATTGAAGAAGGTAGTTTGTTGTTGTTGTTGTTGTTGTTGTTGTTTTTTACATATTGTCGTCTGCTGTAACTGAGCATGTTCATTACTAAATTTTTATTATTTTTTTATAGACAAGATTGAGAGAAACAAGTATGTAAAGTGAGAAGTCTGTAGTTTGACCATTAAAAGATCATTTTTAAGCACTTGTGTATACTGTTACAATGGCACACTTTCATACTCCTCCTCAGTGATTAGCCAGGAGGCATTTATAATCATAGTCATGTCATAGGCCAGGGCATTAGTTTTGTTTGATGTACTTCGTATAGAATGTTAAGTCTTTTGTATCCCAACACAGTTTTTAAAAGAATACATACATAATAATGCTTTGATATGGTATTTTCTTTCTTTAATCCAGTGTAGCTTATTTATTTTTCTCTTAAAATGTTTTCTGCATTATTAATTTATTCATCTTAAATGTATAATTTAAAACTAAAGCAAGTCCTACACACTGTACATGCATTTGAGGTGACAATCTTGTTGCTCAAGCACACGTTTTCTTTCACGTTCATGATAGACAATTATTTTATTTTATTTTATTTTTTTACAAAAAATGTTGGATACATACACCATCAGGTGTGGATCATTTCCAATCATTAATTCTTTTTGTTTGTTTATATATTGATTCTTTTGGTAAAATGTATTATTTTGAGTGCTGAATATTCACTTATATGATTGTTGTCTATGGTATTTGTAAGTGATAATCAGTAAAGGACACTGGAAATAACCCCAGTTTCCAGACACTTTAATAGGAACGCCTGGACACATGATCATTCCTGCAATTTTCCAAACAGCCAATCATGTTGCAGCAGGGCACTGCATAAAATCATGCAAATACAGGTCTAGAGCTTCAGTTAATGTCCAGAACATCAGAATGGAGAAAAAATGTGATCTTGACTATGGGATGGTTGTTTGGTGCCAGATGAGCTAGTTCAAGTTTTTCAGAAACTCCCAGTCTCGTGGTATTTAATTTACACCAAACTGTCCGAAAAGGAAAAAAACATCCAGTGAGCACCAGTTCCGTGACTGGGAAATGTCGAGAGAGGTCAGAGGAATATTGGCAGACTGGTTTGAGCTGACAGGAAGGGTACAGTAACTCTTTATAATCGTGTTGAGCAGAAAAGCATCTCAGAATGCAGAACATGTCCACCTGAGGTGGTCTATCAGCAAAGAACAGGCATGTAAGGCAACGGTGAACATACACTCAACAAATATATATTTATATATATATATATATATATATATATATATATATATATATATATATATATATATATATACACACACACACACACACACACACACATATTATATATATTGGATATAAAAAGTCTACAAACCCCTGTACAAATGGCAGGTTTTTTTTTTGTGATAAAAATATGGAACCAAGATAAATCATCAACTTTTTCCACTCTCGGTGTGAAATTATAACATACAAAAATAAGTGAAAAACAATGAAACATTTTAGGGGAGAAAAATAAAAATAAAAACACTTACAATAACCTAGTTGCATCAGTGTGCACACTCTTAAACTAATACTTTGTTGAATCAGTGTTTGATTTTATCACACCAAATAAAATTGTGTTTGCAATTGTTTGATATCCATGATAGAGTATTTTTGTGAATTTATTGAACAAAAGATTAAACTATAAAGACAATTTTTCACAGCCAATATTAGTAGAGGGCACTGTATCTATCTTATATCTTTTAAAATTGGTCTCATCAGACCATAACAAACTTTGCCACATGCTTTGGGGTGATTTAGTTGAGCTTGGATGTTTTTGTGAGAAAGGGCTTCTGTCTAGCCACCCTACCCCATAGCCCAGACATGTGAAGGATATGAGAGATTTTTGTCACATGCAGAGTAGTCAGTGCTTGTCAGATACAACTGTAGCTCCTTTAATGTTGCAGAGATCTCTTGGCAGCCTCCCTGTTTAGTTTTTGTCTTGTCCTTTTTGGAGGGACATCCTGTTCTTGGTGATGTCACTGTGTTGCTCCATTTTCTCCACTTGTTGATGATAGCCTTCATGGTGTTCCATGGTACATCCAACGTTGTGGAATTTTTTTGTACCATTCTCCTGATCGATACCTTTCAAAAGTGAGACCCTGTACATGCTTTGTATGGTCTTTACGGACCATGGCTTCAGCAGTCAGATGGAACCAAGAAGATGTGAAGGAAGTCCTACAGAAACAGCTGATCTTCATTTAGGGTTAATCAGAATAATTTAATTGATGACAGCTGTATGATAATCACTTTTGAACATGAGATTGAATGTGATGGGTTAATTGTGAACACAGTTACGTCTCTAATTATAAAAGGGTGTGCACACTTGTGCAACCAGGTTATTGAAACTTTATTATTATTATTATTATTATTATTATTATTATTATTTTTGGTTTCATTTTTTTACATCACAAAAAAACCTGCCCAGGAGCGCAACACTGATCTACTCAAACCACACCATCTGGTACCATTATTCATGCCACGGTCAAAATCCCTGAGATCACATTTTATCCTCATTCTGATGGCTGCATGATTTTAAGTATTGCACTGCTGCTATATGATTGGCAGATTAGATAATTGCATGAATGAATAGGTGTACCTACTAAAGTTACACCTAAAGCTTGGCCTAAAGTTTGTGGACACCTGACGATCAGGATGTCTTTGTAGGCTGTAGCATTACAATTTCCTTTCACTGGACCTATGGGGCCCAAACTTGTTCCAGCATGACAATGCCCCAGTGCACAAAGATAGGTCCGTGAAGCCATGACATGCCACGGTTGGAGTGAAAGAACTCAAGTGGTTTGCACAGAGCCCTGACCTCAACCCCTCTGAACACATTTGTGATGAACTGGAATGCAGACTGTCCCCCAGGATTCCTTGCCTTACATCTGTGCGGGACCTCTCTAATGCTTTTGTGGCTGAACAGTCAAATCCCCACAGTCACCCTCCAAAATATGGAATGGAATGGAATGTTCAAGAAGCACACACGGGTGTGATGGTTATGAGACCACAAACTGTTTGTCATATAGTGTTTTTCAGTGAGCCCTGTTGTCTTGTGGATGGGGTCATCCTGATAGAGAATACTCCCTTCGGGACAGAAATGTTCAGTTTCATCACAGCATAAAGATCAACACGATCAATCAGAATAACTTTGTATTGATTTGAAGTGACACTTCCCTCCAAGGGAATAAGTTAACATAAACCATGCCAGCATAATGTCACCTACAGTATCTAAAAAAAATATTTGATAATATCTTTTCATGTGACAACACTGAAGAAATGACACTTTGCTACAATGTAAAGTAGTGAGTGTACAGCTTGTGTAACAGTGTAAATTTGCTGTCCCCTCAAAATAACTCAACACACAGCCATTAATGTCATTATCATGCTGGAATACTGCATACTGATCATGCTCTGCTTCAGTATGTCACAGTACATGTTGGCATTCATGGTTCCCTCAATGAACTGTAGCTCTCCAGTGCTGACAGCACTCATGCAGCCCCAGACCATGACACTCTGACCCCCATGCTTGACTGTAGGGAAAACACACTTGTCTTTGTAGTCCTCACCTGGTTGCCATCAGACACGCTTGACACCATCTGAACCAAATAAGTTTGGAAGGTGGAGGAGCACAAGGTCTCTAACATCCACCAGCTCCGCGATGTCGTCATGGAGGAGTGAAAGAGGACTCCAGTGGCAACCTGTGAAGCTCTGGTGAACTCCATGCCCAAGAGGGTTAAGGAAGTGCTGGAAAATAATGGTGGCCACACAAAATATTGACACTTTGGGCCCAATTTGGACATTTTCACTTAGCGGTGTACTCACTTTTGTTGCCAGCGGTTTAGACATTAATGGCTGTGTGTTGAGTTATTTTGAGGGGACAGCAAATTTACACTGTTACACAAGCTGTACACTCACTACTTTAGATTGTAGCAAAGTGTCATTTCTTTAGTGTTGTCACATGAAAAGATATAATCAAATATTTACAAAAATGTGAGGGGTGTACTCACTTTTGTGAGATACTGTACATCACAACAAAAGCACCAGTTTCCCTTTCATTTGTGTGTGGTTGCAAACATTAGCAGTTTTCCACTATGTGACATGCTAAAGATTCCTAGAGGTAATTTTTTTTTTGACAGTTCCAACATACTTCATAAAGATCATATATCTTGAGCATTATTCAGGAAAGTTTTCTTAAGCATACAAATCAATCACGGTAGTTGATGAATTGATGTGGGAGTAGCAAATAGAAAATACAAATAAACATGCTCTTTATTTAAAAAAAATTAAGTGCTTCTGAGCTTTTGAGTTGTATTTCTTACAATGACAATGGCGTGATGTGGCCTGATTAAAACTTAGTATAATGCACTTGTAATGAGCATTCGTAAAGAACAATTTAATAAAAACCTCTTTTTAAAATGGGTTGCAGCTAAAAGATACACAACAGCTGGTAACACATGCTTTAAAACTCATTTTCACAGAATTTCACACGTACAAGTGTAAAACATGCACATTCTATAAACTAAGACTAGAAATTTATCCAAATACTACATAAAAAAACTAATCAATAGTTATTGATAATTAAATATAGATTATTTACAATATTCTTCAATGAACATGGAACAAACATTTTACAGGTTACAGGTATGTACTAAGGTTGTCTACAGTAGCAAGGTGGAAGTACTCAGGCTGCTCATTGTCAGTCAGCTCTGAGTGACCTCTGAGCTTCCTCTGACCTGCTGAAAGTGTCTTCCTCTTTTCATGACTTGGAGACCGCTGCTCCAGACAACTCTTTATCATCTCTGCCAGGTCTTGCTGCAGACGCTGGAAGTTTTCACTACCATCACCAGTGGAAGAATACAGTAATTTAGTTTACAAGAAGATTTACTCTATATCTTTTATGTACTGTGAATAGCTGCAGACTGTAATTTTATAATGTGGACTTGCAAATAATCATGTTTTTTATGATGTAATGCTAGCTACAATGAACCCTGTATAATAGCCTGGGGCAGTGTATAACATCTGAATATCCCCTTGTGTGTGTGTGTGTGTGTGTGTGTGTGTGTGTGTGTGTGTGGCGCGCACACATGCATGTTAAGATATTCCAACAAGGTCACGAAATAAGTTTGCAAAAATACTGCTGTCATTCGACAATCATTCCTTATAACCTTCCTGCTGAACTAGTGCAATTTCTAAATATTAGGAACCCAGGTTGTTAAAGTTACAAACACGTAACTAGTTCACACTGAATAAATTAACCTTATTTGACCGAGACAGATATTGGATATTATTATATTATTCATGGAAAAATACTAGTTGTGAAACATATGTTATACTATGTTATACTACTATATATATATATATATAGAGTATGCTGGTGCAAATTATTTAGAAAATAAAATACTCACATTCTGTTTGAATGAATAAGAATGAATATGAAAAGGTGCGTGACTCACGCTGTTGGGGGTGTAGGCAGATTGTAGTTTTGTCCAGTAACTCCTGTTAACCAGTATGTTGTCTCCTTGCCTTTACCCTAATGATGATATTGGTAATGGCATAAAGATAATGATGTAATGTTAAAAAAAACAACAACAACAACAACAAACAAACAAACAAAAAAAACTTTTTCTGTAGATTCATTTATGTTTTCATTTATGTGACCTACATCAGGGGTTCCCAAACTTTTCCAGGGCAAGGTCCCCCAAATGGCATTAACATTTGACTGAGGCCCCCCTTTTGCAAGATGCCTTTAAAACACATTTAAAATACAGACTTCTGAATATATCCCCCCTTTATACGTTGGTGTTTTGTCTGTTTAGCAATTAGAAATTTATTTATAGCAAATGTGATTTTAATATGTATTGTTACAAATAACATGATATAGTAATACATATATATATATATATATATATATATATATATATATATATATATATATATATATTATATATATATATATATATATATATATATATATATATATATATATATATATATATATATATATATATATATAAACACACACACACACACACACACACACAGTATAACAAATCATGTATTTCTTTATTTTTCACACCAAATTGTTGAAGCCCCCTGTGCGCCCCCTGGAGGCCCCCACTTTGAAAACCACTGTTCTACATACATTCACAAATTCTATTTTTTTTAAAAGAAGAGACATACCTTTAAATATGTTTCTCCTCGCTTCATATATTCAAACTTGCAGTCAGCCCGCTCAATAATGTTGATTGTTGACTGACTTACATGGATTTTCAGCGCTATGTAAGATATGGACAATGAATGAATATAATCAATTTGCCAGACAATTTTTAACTGCAATTTTAATGCTAGGAATTTCTGTGTGGAACTGATACAAATAAGTTAGCATTGGAGCTTAAAGTCCACATGAAGTTTTGTGGCTTTTAGCATGAATATGTCAGCCTTAAGGTTATCTATAAGCTAGTGTGCTCCAAAGCAATAACAAAAGTCACATTTAGAAGATATATGCATTCAAAATTTACAGTCTCTCCCTACCACCATTACAGATCAACAATTTTGATGACGTCATTCTGCACTTCAGCTTCTCATCAGATTTTCTGTTCAATCAAATGCTCTATAGAATCTGAAGTGTCCCGGCCACAACATTCCAAAAGTCCTTGATGAGTTGATGAGTTATCCGTTTAGTCGAAGCCGACTTTCGGTCACTTTATTGATCATCATTTTCCACGCTTTCCTATCTTGGGCCACTTTATTCAGTTCTTTAATGTAAATATTCGTGTCGGCTTTGATTGTGTCCAGCCAGTGGGTTTTTTGACGCCCTCTTCTTCTCGACCCACTGACTATGCCAAACTATGCCAGATTATTATCGTTGTTTCCATGGAATTAGCTCGGTTGACATTACGAAAGTATGAGAGCCGCTGCTTAGTGATTTTTCCCTCTAGCGATATTTTCGCTTTTACACGCTCTAGAATCGACTTGTTTGTGACCATCTCCGTCCATGGTATTCGCAACATACGCCTCCAACACCACAGTTCAAAAGTGTCAATTCTCCTGTCTGCCTTCTTGAGTGTCCAGCTTTCACATGCGTATGTGCAGATTGGAAAGACGATTACATCAATCATTCGGATCTTTGTTGCAATGCAATCTTTACTTTTCCATATTTTTGTCATTCCTTGCATTGCGCTGCGGCCAAGTGCGATTCTTCGTCTGATTCTTCGTCCGATTCGCCACTGTGGTCTATCTTGGATCCAAGGAAGATGAAATCTTGAATGGATTAGATTTCTTCATTGTCGATGTTTATGTGAACTGTTCCGTTTCTTGCTGTTGTCATTTTTTTGATTTTGAGATAAAGTCCCATGCGCTCACTTTCTTCTTTGACTCTATGGATAAGATATTTCAGGTCCTTATAAATTTTTGCAAGTAAAGTTGTATCATCGGCATATACAAGGTTATTTATATTTCTTCCGCCGATTTTGACTCCAATTGGTGACTCTTCTAGATTGCATTGTCTCATGATCATTTCGGCATACAGATTGAACAGGGCCGGTGATAGAATGCAGCCTTGTTGACCGCCTTTTCCGATCCCAAACCAATCTGTGTTGCTGAATGCTGTCCTGACTGTGGCTTCTTGATTCTCATAGATCGATCGTATCAGTTCTTCCAGATGCTCTGGAATACCCATTTGCCTCAGGCATTTCCATAGCTTGTCATGTTCAATGCAGTCGAATGCTTTGCTGTAGTCTATGAAGCACATATAAACATCCTTTTGATATTCGTGCATCTTTTCCATGATCCAAAGTCCTTGATACTAACTGTCAAATACGGCTTAGGCCTTGCTGTGAGATATGCTAAACGCTATTTGCTATTTTAAAAGGGGGAGGAACCGCTCTATATGTCCAGCTCTGACTTCCTGTTTTAGTGGAAATTACGTCAACGTTGCCATCTCAAGGCACTTCACAAGGACTTTAAGGAAAACAGAACAGAACAATCTAATAAAGAAAGTAAACAATGCATTTAGTTGTGATACTTACGTAATCCTGTGGACTCCATGCGAGAAGCAGTGTTCACTGTGTCTCCAAACAAACAATATCTGGGCATCTTAAGCCCCACAACACCTGCAGCACAAGGGCCTTTGCATAAAAGAAGTAATAGTTATTTAATTTAATTTAAATGAACACTATCTAAAACAGAACTTTTGTGAAGAGTCAGAACAGTTTGAACTTATTCAGAAGTCAAAACTTCTGTATAAATTAATTTGTACATGATTTAAAATTAAGTATTAACTATCTTTGGGGTTTTTTTGTTTTTTTTTAAGGAAACAAACAATGATATTAGTAATCACCTGCTGGCTACTCTGATGTATGTGAAGTACATTTTATTTGTTTCCATTTATTTCATTGTAATGACTGTGTTTAAAGTCAAGTAATAGAAATATTCTAGAAATATCAGGGAAAATATTTGTTCTTTCTACAGGCCTCATACTGATCATGATTATACCTATTAACTCTCATACCTCATACCTGCATGTTTCTGAGGCTTTCATTTTTTTCCTAAATCATATTGCAATTACAATATACAATTCTGCACCCTCTCAGAAAGATACTGCGATAGCTGCAAATAAGCATCCATGCATACTTAGTGTATTCAATTTATCATAGATATCACCGTTTACACAATTTACACCACTGTATAAGCCACCTTCCTTCAGCCTGCCCCATAACAAAAATACCTGGGCCCCACACATCGCAATACCTGAGTGCACCCCTATACGGATCCATACAGGCAAGCCGGGCAGGTGGCGCAACTCAAAAGTGCCCATGAAGGAAAGGATGTCCAGCGCCATATGGCAAATATCCATCACATGTCTGTCTCCATTTCGCCGTGGAAGACCCGACACCACCATGTACGCATCACCAATTGTCTCCACCTGAATCAGAAACAGGCAAATAGATAACATCATATGGTATTTACTGAAGCACAAAATGGATTGCACACAAATACTGTTTGAATGTGATGTAGATTCATCTGCAGAGCCACCTTGTAGACATCATGATGGTCGAGGATGCTGTCAAAGTTTTTGTAAATGTCATTGAGCATGTCCACCACTTCCATGGGTGTGCTGTAGTGACAAAGGGTGGTGAAACCCACAATATCACTAAAGTAGATAGTGACCTCATCAAACAGCTCAGGCTCCACACTGCCAGTCTCCTTCAGAGAGCGTACCACTGGCCTAGGGTATACACATGATTTTAGCTTGACTGTATCTTTATAAACTTTACACAGCTGCAACTACACATAAAACACTTAAATAGTAAGGCACACTATATCTGAAATAGAGGAAATGTATCATTTTATGTGTTCTGAATATGCAGTCTGTGGACAGTCAGGCTCTAGTGTTGAACCTTACCCAGGAAGAAGCATGAAGTTGAGATTGTCCGCTCTATCTCTCTCTGCCTTGTACAAAGCTGTGCGCTCTTCCACCAGGTGCTCTAGGTTACGGGAATACATCTGTAGCCGACGAATCAGATTTCCCATATAACTCTCATTGGCCTGGTTGTGTAGACTATGAGAAAATTTACAAACATGTTTGTAAAATTACATCAACTTCTATAGTAATCCTAATTTAGCTCAAGAATTGCCAGTTACTTTCTATCATTATGCAATCAGGACTGGAATGTTAAATATTACAGTATCTCACAAAAGTGAGTAGACCCCTCACATTTTTGTAAATATTTGATTATAGCTTTTCATGTGACAACACTGACGAAATGACACTTTACTACAATGTAAAGTAGTGAGTGTACAGCTTGTATAACAGTGTAAATTCACAGCTTCACAGGTTGCCACTGGAGTCCTCTTCCACTCCTCCATGATGATCACAGAGCTGGTGGATGTTAGAGACCTTGTTCTACTCCAACTTCCGTTTGAGGATGCCCCACAGATGCTCAATAGGGTTTAGATCTGAAGACATGCTTGGCCAGTCTATAACTTTCACCCTCAGTTTCTTTAGCAAGGCAGTGGTCGTCTCGGAGGTGTGTTTGGGGTCGTTATCATGTTGGAATACTGCATAGTGGTCATGCTCTGCTTCAGTATGTCACAGTACATGTTGGCATTCATGGTTCCCTCAATGAACTGTAGTTGCCCAGTGCCGGCAGCACTCATGCAGCCCCAGACTATGACACTCCCACCACCATGCTTGACTGTAGGAAAGACACACTTGTCTTTGTAGTCCTGGTTGCCGCCAAACACGCCTGACACCATCTGAACCCAATAAGTTTATCTTGGTCTCATAATCCATGTCCTTAGTCTACTTGTCTTCAAAAACTGTTTGTGCATCATCTCAAGAAGAGGCTTCCTTGTTGGACGACAGCCATGCAGACTAATTTGACGCAGTGTGCGGCATATGGTTTGAGCACTGAAAGGCTGACCCCCCAACCCTTCAACCTCTGCAGCAATGCTGGTAGGGAGAGAACTATGAATGCCAACATGTACTGTGACAGCAGAGCATGATCAGTATGCAGAATTCCAGCATGATAACGACCACAAACACACCTCCAAGATGACCACTGCCTTGCTAAAGAAGCTGAGGGTGAAGGTGATGGACTGGCCAAGCAGTCTGTGGGGCATCCTCAAAAGGAAGGAGGAGGAGCACAAGGTCTCTAACATCCTCCAGCTCCATGATGTTGTCATGGAGTGAAAGAGGACTCCAGTGGCAACCCCTGAAGCTCTGGTGAACTCCATGCCCAAGACGGTTAAGGCAGTGCTGGAAAATAATGGTGGCCACTCAAAATATTGACACTTTTGACCTAATTTGGACATTTTCACTTAGGTGTGTCCTCATTTTTGTTGCCAGCGGTTTAGACATTAATGGCTGTGTGTTGAGTTATTTTGAGGGGACAGCAAATTTACACTGTTACACAAGCTGTACACTCACTACTTTACATTGTAGCAAAGGGTCATTTCTTTAGTGTTGTCACATGAAAAGATATAATCAAATATTTACAAAAATGTGAGGAGTGTACTCAGTTTTGTGACATACTGTATACCTGGCTATACAGTAACGTATTGACTGTAAGTTATAAAACTTCTTCCTCTACCTCTTTTTTAGCCAATACAGATTAAAATAGTTATTATTTGTTATAACGTATTTTTGCACTATGTGCACTACCTTACTTTCTGTACTGCTGTGTGTACTAACTTGTATTACATTTAGCATTGAATCTGCCTCGTCCTGTCTCTTACTTCGTATATAAAATGTGTTTCACCTGAGAGAACAGTTGTTACCTGACAATCTTTCCCAAAGTGCTTTCAATCTTTTTGAAATCTGGTCTTTTGTCAGGGTCTTCATCCCAACAGGATTTGATAAGCAAGTACACCTGAAACCATGGATTATGGACAGAAGACACAATACAAGATCTTTTTTACAAGGTCTTTTTTGTTTGCCCTGGCATTTAACAGAAATGTATTAAAATACCATTAACATAAGATAACATTCCTTTACATAAGATACACAAACACACATACAGTGCTGTGGAAAAAGTATTTGCCACATATTGGTAAGTATTACCCCATATATTACCCCGTATTCTTCTTTAGTATTCTTTTTGTGTATATCTCAGACTAAATTCTTTCAGAAATTAAAAGAAAATCTAAGATAAATCAAAGGCAAACTGAGTAAACACAAAATACAGTTTTTAAATGATAGTTATTTATTGAAGCAAAAAAGTTATCCAATAACAACTGAGCCTGTGTAAAAATGCATTTACCTCTGTAGTAAGTAATTCCCCAAATCTATGAAACTGCATTTATAATGGGGTTCAGCTGGACTAGACACAATCAGGGCTGATTACTGCAAACCCAGTTCAATCAAATCTAAATTTAAATGGAACTTTTAAAACAACATGAAGTTGGTTAAAAGGTCTTACCCAGTAAGACACTATGCCAAAACTGAAAAAATTCCAGAAATGGTGAGGAAGGAGGTGATTGAAATAAATCAGTCTGAAAAGTGTTACAAAGCTATTTCAACAGCTCTGGGACAACAAAGAACCACAGTGAGAGCTATTATCTCCAAATGGAAAAAACTCAACATAGTGAGCCTTCTCAGACGTGGCCGACCTTCCAAAAATCCTCCAAGAGCACAGCAAAGACTCATCCAGGAAGTCAAAAAGAGCCAAGGACAACATCAAAGGAACTACAGGCCTCTCAAGCATCAATAAAAGTCACTGTTCATGACTCCACTTATCAGAAAGACACTGGGCAAAAATGGCAACCATGGAAGAGTGGCTAGGTGAAAACCACTGCTAAAACAGAAGAACATTAAGGCTTGTCTGAATTTTGACAAAACACACCTTGATGATCTTCAAATCTTTTGGGCAGAAGTGAATATAGTAGACAAAACTTTTACTCAAGTACAAGTAAAACTACTTATAAAAAATTATTACTCAAGTAACAGTAAAAGTAATAATGTAAATAATTACTTGAGTAAGCGTATTAAAGTATCCAATAAGAAGACGCTAGTTACTTCAAAAGTGATTAAAATGAAGGGAAAATCCTGGATCTCAGGGCGTTTTCACACATGGCTCGTTTGGAGAGTTTGTTTCAGAACCTGGTGTGTTTTCTCCTTTATTTGGTTCGTTTAGACATATATGAACACGGCAATCATTGTTGGATCCGCACAAAAACAATCAACCATCTCGTTCAGGTGTTCTTGTTTTGTTCTTGACATCGTTCAGGTAAATCAAGTCTTATTTAGGGGGGTGAAATCCCCCATACCCCCCCGTAATTCACACTCTGACAGTAACGGAGGAATAACACCAAATGTAGCGAGTAAAAGTACATTTCTGTGATTAAAAATTAACTTGAGCAAGAATATAAGTATGGGCAGTAAAAAGACTCCTAAAAGTCTTTTATTTTTCAAAAAGTCACTCAAGTAAATGTAACAAAGTAAATGTAGCACGTTACTACCCACCTCTACTTTTGGGAGAATGTTCTGTGCATTGATAAGTCGAAAGTGGAGCTGTTTGGAAGACAGGGGTCCCATTACATCTGGCGTAAACCAAACACTGAATTCCACAAAAAGAACATCATACCTACAGTCAGGCATAGTGGTGGTAGTGTGATGGTGTGAGGATGCTCTGCTGCTTTAGGGCCTGGGCACCTTACAATAATTGCGGGAAACATGACCTCTACTCGCTACCAGAAAATCCTAATGGAGAATGTTTAGTCTGTAAGTTGAAACTCAAGCACAACTGGATTATGCAGCAAGACAATGATCCAAAGCCTAGGAGTAAGTCCTAGTCCTAGAAGTAAGTGAAAGACTGATCTCCAGTTACTGGAAACGTTTGGTTGCAGTTATTGCTGCTAAAGGTGACACAACTTTAAATTAGGTTTAAGGTTCAATTAGTTTTTCACATTGGTGATAGGTATTGGATCACTTTTTTTTCCTTCAATAAAAAAGAAAGAAAGAAAAACTGTATTGTGTTTACTCAGGTCTTTGTTCCCTTTGTTTTATGTTGTATTTCATTTGAAGATATAAAACTATTTACGATGAGATATACACATGTATAAACAGAAGCAATCAGGATGGGGGCAAATACTATTTCACAGCACTCTATACATACAACCACACACACCTCCAGTTCTTTTTCACTTGCAGTTTCAAATATTAGGTCAGGCCTGAAAAAACACAGCATTCGGGGATACTGCACACAGTCCAACTTTTCTGTTCAAAGAGAAGGATGGATGCATATATTTAAGATATATGTATGTATATTTAAGAATATGTTAAAAGTAGACATTTTTCTCTACCATGGTATATGAGGGACGTCAACTACTACAACATCACTGAAACTGGATATGGTATGGACAAATCTAAATAGTGAATCTAACCAATAGTTCTCCAGCAGGGGTCAGTATGTGTATGATTGAGGTGTAACTTATACACTCTCACCAGCTTTATCAGAACAGGCCTTGGTGTAGAATGTGCATTTTCTCAGCATGATTTCCTGTGCAATTATGGCAAAACTATAAACATCTCCCTTCTGAGAAATGCCCGCTTTTCGTAAGTGCTCTGGAGCAGTCCACAGATCTGTGAGAAATAAAAAAAATTCTAGTTGAGGAAGAAATTAAATTTCTTCCAGTGTAAATGCAACAACTGAGGAACACTGACCTCTATCTGGACTGATGAAAGTATTAAAACCAAAGCCGGTAATTTTCACTACCATACGATTATCAGTGACACAGTTGGTGGACTTCAGATGGCCATGGACTTCAATGTTGCTTGAGTGAAGATAGGACATGCCCTGCATGGCATTATATTAAAGACTTTATGCTATTCAGAAAAATTAAAAAAGATATGAACTCAAACAATAAATAAGTGTTCACATACCTTTGCAATGTCATACATGACAGAAATTTTGAACTCCCAGTCCATGAAGGTCTCCTCTGGGTATGAAATCCTATCATTAAGAACATACTGAAAGAATAAAGACATCAAAAATATGTGTAAATCTGAGATGAACTAGTGTATGGTCAACTTTAAGGTCATGTGATTTGTGCTGCTCTACGCACCCTCAGAGATCCTCGCTCTCCGTACTCAAACACTCCAAGAACCTCATGATCAAACTTTACTGTACCATAGAATTTTATTAGGTTGTAATAATCTATTTGTAATAGCTGAAAAGAAAGTAGACCAAAGAAAAAGTTGTCTCAAGAAATTCTTTGTTTCAAGAAATATAAACACAAGTGTTTACAGTTGAAGCCAAGGGTTTACGTACACCTAGGCTGAAGATGTTCAAGCTCAATTTTTCACAACTCCACCCATTTCATCTTACAATACATTTCCTGTGTTCAATCCATTAGGGTATGTACTTTATTTCCATAAGTGCTGATTTCAAAATAATAGTAATTAATAAAAATATTTTTAAAAATATTTCAGCTTTTCATTGGGTTAGAACACTTTCAGTGGGTTTACATACACTTTGTTAGTATTTGGTGACATTGCCTTTTAATTGCTTACCTTGAATAAAACACTTGGGATAGCCTTCCACAAACGTCTCAAAGACAGAATTGGTAAAAAATCTCCTGATAGACCTGGTGTAACTTAATCAGGTCTGTGGGCCTCCTTGCTCAGACACACTTTTTTCTTTACAGTATGAGATTCAGGGCAGGGTTTTGTGATGGCCTCTTCAATAATTTCACTTTGAAGGTATGCTTAGTTTCACTGTCCTGCTGGAAGACCCAGTTGGAACCAAGTTTTAAATTTCTGGCTGATATATTGAGATGCTTCAGTATTTCTAGATAATCCTCCCTCCGCATGATACCATCTATTTTCTGAATTGCACTTTTCCAGCAAAACACCATCACAACATGCTGCTAACCCATGCTTCATGCTTTTTGAATGAAATCCTCACCCTGTTTCCTCCATAGATAGTGCTGATCATTATGGAACACTTCTCTAAAAGTATAGTGATCACCCGCAAACTTCAGTCTGGCTCTTCTATGTCTGTCTTAGATTAAGTGCTTTTTCCTTTCCCTCAAGCCTTCATGCCATGGCATTGTAGGTCTCCTAATGGTGGATGTCTTCACTGGTTCCTTTGTTTGTACAGATGCTCATGGTATCTTCGGTTGTTTGTAAATTGTTTGTAAAAACCGGTCTTGTGGAGACCCACAATAATTTTTTCTGAGGTCTTGGCTGAGTTGCTCGATTTTCACATGGTATCAAGGGCAAAGAGGCACTGGCTTTAAAAGTAGGCCATATTCCAGCCAAAGTTTCACTCCCAATTACATCCAAAATATCACAATTGGCCAATCAGAAACTTCTAAATGTCATTACATCAATTTCTAGACTTGTCCAGACTGGTTTAGGAAACAGTTAACTTGGTTTATGTAAAATTGTAACCCACTGGATGGACCATGTATGGTAATATGAAATGTGTGGAGTTGTGGAAAAACTGACATTGAATATCATTAGCCTTGGTGCATGTACAACTTTTGGCAAGTGGTCCAAAGCATCACAAAGAGAAAAAAATAACATTTGCTTACTGCATTAAGTGCTATTCTCTGTCTTTCACTGAAGTAGCCATCAGAGTGCTTCAGCTCTTTAAGGATTACAATCTACAACAACAAACATGCCGTTATGTTGAAATAATTGAATATTGAACAGGCAAGTTGATGAAAAAGACTAGAAGAATGATGACGAAGCACCTTTTTATCGTAGCGTGCCCGGCGAATCTTCTGACACGTATCTTTCCAGGCATCCTCATCAATCTGATTAACCAAATAGAATGAAATTATAAATATTCTATTACCTCTAAATTAATTTGATTAAATGTGGTTAAATAGACTGAGTAGCTGTTTCTTGATGGACTCTATCATAAAAGCAAGCTATATGAACAGATCACTGAAACCTGAAACCTGATACTATAAAAAAGATCAACATAGATCATTTATAATAATTTCATGGTACAGATATCTACTATTTGGTTGATGTGTTTATATGTATTAACAAGTTTGGCCCAATGGAAAGGTACAAAGAAATTTTCAGTGTTTAAAAAATACTGTGAAAACCACTTCTGGAAAGCACTTTGGAACAAATCATGTCTCATACAGTGATTTCTTTGTTGTGTCCTTCAAAATGACTAGAGAAAAGTAAATGAATTAAGCTACAAAAAGATTCAAAGGCATAAGACCTAAAGTGTGAATAGGTGACAAACATTACCTTTAGAGACACCATATTTCTCTCACTGGACTCTACAGGGGTAATGAGCTCTACAGGGATGTGGGACCATCGCTTTTGTTTACGGCGGTATGACCTGTTCTGCCTGGGAAAGCAGAAAGCATATATTTCTTTATGTTCTCCAAACACAAAACACTAAGGAAATAATAAAATATGAGAGAATCTGATGTTCTTACCAGTAAAAGAGAAATGCAACTGTGGCTATCACTAACAACGCTAGGAAGCCCAGTGATATGACAATGGCATACTTCACCTGCAGACCTGAACATAAATAAGGTGAATTAGAAATCATCGTTAAAGGGTCTGTAAATAGTAACATTCATGCAATCTTGCTGTTTAGGCATGGTTAAATTAAAGTGAGAAATCATTGTTTGTACCTACACTAGGTATGACTTAAAGTGCATAACCTTAACAGTAAACTGCTAACAACAAAAGCAACTAAATCAGAAAAGTCACAGCACCTGCATTATCAGCAGGAGGCTGATCCTTAGGAAGTTGCTGTTGAGGCCAGATGAATGAAGGATTGAAGTCGACCAGTGTTGTTTTATTATTACTGGTGTCAAACTCATACAGAACTTTGTACTGAAGGACAGAAAGGGGAACTTAAGCTTTTATGTCTGATTACACAAACCGATTGCAACCAGTTACCAAGCTACTGTGTGTGCTCTCAGTCAGTATATGAGTTGTGACATCATAAATGATTCCCACATTCCCATAATCTCCCTGGCTAATATATCTGGTGTATTCAGTTGGAGTGGTTGAAGATTTATTGCATACCTCATTGTGGATGTTGGTGTAAATCACTGAAAACACCACATCTCTATCCCCATGCTCATCTAACTTATAATCTCCCGCAATACCTGTGATCATAAACACATAATATTCACACTGGTTTCATTTACATTATGATTTCACTAACTTTATCCGAGACTTAATTAGGAAGTCAACAGGATTTTAAGGCTTAATTATGTTAACCTTTAAATGACACATTTCTGAAGTAGTTAATGTTGACACTGTCTACATCCATAACAGGAATCCGCCAAATTTGCCTCATCACCTGCCCGAACAGCAGCACCGCATCATGATATGCGGCAATATAATCATTCATCTACAGACAGCAAGAGAAAAGAGCAGACAGGAAGAAACAGATACAATAAGACAAGCATACAATCCATATATTACAGCTTTCTGGCATGTGGACTGGCAGCAGAAAATTGTGTAATTACTCTATAAAATACAAGACACAATTATGCATGATAAAGAAGCTGAAAAAGAAAATCAGCTAAAACCCTGACCGTGTTGTTGGTGGTTATGGTGTAATTCCGATTATTGGGCATTGTCAGAACCAAGACATTCTTCATAGCATCATTGGATGGTTCAAGGTAATATTTGTCACTAAAAAGAGATATATTGCAATGTTTAGTTCCTATATTGTTCCCCATGAGCACACTGAGAAAGACTCGAAAAGAAAGATAAGACTAAAAAAAAGCAGTGATTGGTGAATGACTGACTTGTACAGATCAATGAGAATAAAGGCAACATGAGCATCGACATCCAGAGAGCCGTTCTTCAATTGCATGATATCTTCGGGAGTTCCGCATAAAATAAACACTGTGGGGAAAGCAGACACGGTTTCATGATGGACAAACATTTGACCATTTAAAAAAGAAGGCAGGACAACATGGAATTTATCCTTACAGTTACTTTCTCTATCATTTTTTAATGCAGCACTGAACTCTTCTTCTTTTCGGAGCACCACTCTTTTATTAACATTGGAAGCAAAGGAGCCTGAGTCAACCTCTAGGGCATTCATGTACCTTGTCAAGAGGAAAAGGTAATATCTCATTAGCTTTTAAGCATCTTTGTCACATGATAAGCTGATACATTCACTGTTAAAGCCCAAATAACTAAACACATTTTCAGAATAACTTGGCATGAACTGAATCCTTCCCCCAAGGTCTAGCTCATTTCATGGAAAAAAAAAGCATCTCAGGTAACTCACCAAAAGCAATCCTCTGTGTTATTGTTTTTTTTGTAGATGTATGTCTTATGCCACAAAGGCTTAATATTGTCAGAGAAGTTCCAGAATTCGATAAAGAAGTTGGAGACCTTACGAGCTGGAGGGAGTAGGCGTGTCAGGTTAGCCTTGTAATCACAAGACAGGCCAAAGCTCCCCGCTGAGATGATCGGTATATTGAGTTTTAGACCAACGTCAATACTGCCAAAGACCAGGGTACACATACAATAAAAGCAAATATTTTCATGAGAAGAAAGAACTTACAAACTGTAGCAGATCTTTAAAACTTGGATTAAAAAAAAACTTTACTAATGTGAAAGGCATGGAGACAACACTAGTCACAACAGTTTCAACAGTAATAGAATGCCTTTTCATTAAAGAGCGCAGGGTGACATGGAAAATCTTACAATATTCAAGTCAATATTTAGAAGGATGTTATACCACAATTGTGCACATAGGTATTCAGACTGCAAACATAACTAAAAACATATATACTATTTAGAAATTGCATGAGAGTTACTCACACAGAGTGGATTTTAAGTAAAAGAGAGACATGTCTCAGTTATGCCCGATTCTGAACTATAGCACATTTATAGCACACTATAACACTATTGGCTCAAGCTAAGAGCAAGTGTTAAATCTAGCACCACTGTCTGACAGTTTCATGTAACCACAATACGACAGACAGAGAGTCATCTTCTGGCCTGTAAATACACTTATACACAGTGCCCTCCACTAATATTGGCACCCTTGGTAAATATGAGCAAAGTCTGTGAAAATTAGTTTTTATTGTTTAACCTTTTGATCTTTTGTTTAAAAAAAATGCACAAAAATACTCTGCTCTCATGGATATCAAACAATTGAAGACACAACACAGGTTTAAAATAATATATATATATATATATATATATATATATATATATATATATATATATATATATATATATATATATATATATATATATATATTTATTTTTTTTTTTTTTTTTAATATAGGTATGCAACAATTCTTGGCACCCTTTTAGTCAATAGTGCTACCTTCCTTTACCAAGATTGGAGTTTAGAGAATACATGGTAAGGGATCAGAGACTATTCCTCCATACAGAATCTCTCCAGATCTTTCAAATTTCTAATTTTTCAAATCCTCTTCAGTTCACCCCACAGGTTATCTTTGGGTTTAAAGTCAGGGGACTGGGATGGCCATGGCAGGACCTTGATTTTGTGGTCAGTAAACCATTTTTGTGTTGATATTGCTGTATGTTTTGGATAATTGTCCTGCTGGAAGAGCCAACCACGGCCCATTTTAAGCTTTCTGGCAGAGGCAGTCAGGTTTTCATTTAACATATGCTGATATTTGATAGAGTCCATGATGCCATGTATCCTAACAAAATGTTAATGCTTCATTAAATAAATGGATTCAAAGGCAAGAACTTGTGTTTGAGTCTGTCATATAGACTCTATTGAAACCAGTCTCAGACACTTCTACTCAAGAAAAGTCTGGCAACCTCAGAGTCATGAACTACATGAAAGTGATTTGCATAATCTCAATGAGCCTAGAATTTGTTTTTAAGTAGGTGTGCAACGAAGTCTGAATACATGCAAATTTCCCTACATAAATATTGACAAGATCGTTGGACTTAAGTCACCAGCTCTGAATACGGCCCAAAGTTAGGAATCAGTCTAACTCACTCCACCAGCTGGAAGGTTGCATAGGTACAGGATGGTCCCAGCAGAGCACATCCAACCATTCCTGAATTCTACAACAAAATATTGGCTATGAAATTTACCAATGTGAACAGAGTGATGATCATGTCTCAAAGTTAGTACAACCTGAAATGAACTCTCACCTCAAGATCTTTCAGGATCTCTATTCCCCCACAGGGGCTGCTGCTACAGCCTTTATGTCGGTAATAAACAGTTTGAAACCCATTGTAGGTGGCACTCAGGTTGTGAGTCACATCTAAAACAAAAAACAAAAAACATTGCACCAATGAAATTATTGAAAAAATAAAAACAAATACATGGACTTAACTGTGTTTTTTGTTGTTGTTGATAATGTCAGTCTAGTCGAAGGTAATGTACCTTCAACAGCATATCCTATTTGGTTGACAAGCTTTTAAAACATATCATTGTGTTTAATGATTTGTCAATTGTTAGTAAGTAATAGCACATAGATAGCAAAAATCAGATATATTTTTAGGGTTCATACAGCTGTATAAAAAAAAATATAAACAGAAAAATTATGTAGTATAACTTCTTATGTTCCAGTGCTCCTTAGCAGAGATTTTACAAGTCTCTGGAACTATACTGGACCACCAAACAATATTCTTCTAAAAGATATTCTCTCATTTGGTGTTTTGATGATGGTGGCAGAGAGCGCTCTATAATACTAAAAGAAATGTGCTAATCCTACATGATGCAGAGACAGGAGATGGAAGAGACTACTCCAATCAAGATAAAAAGGTTTCATTACAGAATAAAGGTGATTAATAAGAATAGGTTTGCAGTGAACCTTCCCTAGGGGACAGATTCCAGAGCATATCAGGAGCACCAGTTTTTCCATTAACTTTTTTTTCCGATCTGTACATGTTAAATTATGAATAAAAAACAACATAATATTTTTATAATATGCAATTTTTTTAAAGAATTGTTTAAACGTATGTTTCATTTGAGCTATGTACATGCAAGATAAGTCAGTATACAATGCAGATACTGTTAGCTACTTATCATATTTTTGGCCATACAGATGTTTTATCCCATTCCGGTTGGGTTCCAACAAACTAAATATTAGTAAGTTAACAGATCCATGGCTATTTTTTTAGTTTCGACCCATCTTATAATTTCTGCTCTCTGTTAAAGAGACATGCAGGACAATAAATAAATAAATAAATAAATAAATGATACATCTGATCTTAATCATCCACTATTATAATGGTGTTATTGTAGTTATTGTTTAGTTATTATTACATTATTTTCATGATCAACTGTCTGGTAACTTTATTTGAAAACATTTTAATCCAAGCCTCAACACTAGATAGACTGCACATCGCAATAGTGACCAAATTAGACAAAAATAAAATCTGTTTTACAACAAAATGATTCACTGATGTGGACCACACAGGAATATATACAGCCTGCTGACTATGCATATTTGTTCAACAACATTAAAAAAATGTGTAGAACATCTAGACTTCTTTTGGTCATAATTATCTACAAAGAGAAAAAAAAAATACCATTGCTGTAGTTGATCTCCGCGTCAAACTTAATCGCTTTCATCACCGCTGGCTGAACGAAGTTTAAACTCCAGGGAGACACATCATCCTGCAGCAGCACCACGTTCATCAGGTACTCACCGTTTAGGCAAGACTGGTTCAGTCCACGCGTTAGACTCCACAAACACACAAAAATCCAGTAACGCATTATTCATTACCAGCTGTTACAAGACGATTGCGTTGAATCAAAAGAAATTATCCACTTCTCTCTTTAAAAACATACAAACAAAAAAAAGTCTAAATTAACTGGACTGTCCCCAAACTGTCTTCAAATAATTTTGCAGTCATATTTGTAGGAAATAGGCCTAGATATATCAATATTTTGAGGGTTAATAGCGAAGGTCAAAGTGTTTAATAAGCAAAAAATAATAAAATCTACAATCTAATCCCAATTTAGTCCACTCTGTGTTAGGTTTACTGTTGACTATAAGTCTAGTCCGTGGACTACGAGAAAAGATAAAACTAATGGAAAAATACACGACGTAAAAAATGTTGACAATCAAAGTGAGTTGTTTCTGCTCTCTGAGCCACTGCTCGTTAATGAACTACAGAGAGTAAGAGAGCTTCTGCGGTAATAAACCAGCTCTGTCTGAACTGAGACTTGCTCAGATAAGAGCATTTGAAAATGTATAGCCTACCCATCTGCTCAGTTTCTACAGCAGCACCATTGGCTGTGCAATCACACTGTAAAAATTATACAGTGACACCCGGTCACCTGCTGCTGTGGTCTAACAGTGAACACACAGACCTAAACTACACAAGTGATTTATTCAGTCAGATATTATCTGGCTTGTAGTGAGAACTTAGTACATCTGGATTAATGTGTTTAGTTAGTAATTTTGACTTTATATTTTAAATAATGAGCATTTTACATGCATTTGTATAACAAGCTATCCTTCTACATGCAAGCACATAACATCACTGAAATGCCTGTAGAACTGTCCCAGAAACATGCTTCCCCACTTTTCTACTGTTCTGTATAGTGGATAATGTACATAGATCTTCATATTAAAAAACTATTTAACGCAAACATTATTTCACCATTGTTTGTCTTGGTTTATATAAAAAGACTTATTTCCAAAGTTTGCAAAAGTCTTTCATCATCGCTTGATCTTAGTTTGAGTGAAATTCCTGTTTACATCTTGTCCTTCCTATATTTTTGATTAAATCTTTTGATTTTGATAATAATAATAATAATAATAATAATAAATATCACTATTGAAATGTCCCACATTAGCCTGTTTGAGTCAGTTTAATATCTTTGCCAGCCTTGCAGTTTTGAGATGAACATAAATGCTAGTTTGGTGCAGTTCTTTAGAAGGCAAAGACCACTGAAGTAACAAGTAATAAAAAATAAATAAATATAAAAAGAGAAAGATAATTGTCTGAATGTATCATTGAACTGAAGATGTTTGAGTCCCCTTTTGGTGCTCATGCACAACTTGAAGTTTTCATTTTTGTGGTACAATGTAGGACAAGTCATTAATCAAATTTATGGAAGGAGATGAATATTCATATATATATATATATATATATATATATATATATATATATATATATATATATATATATATATATATATATATATATATATAATAAATTAACATGGACCTTGGCTATTGTGGGTTTTAATGTGTTCAATTTGACATGCCTTTCATTTATTGCCTCATACAAACCTTTCTTACATTATAATTACATAATACACATCAAAATCACCAGTGTTGCTTTAACACC
The DNA here is from genome assembly GCA_012411365.1 of Ameiurus melas. Lineage (NCBI taxonomy): Eukaryota > Metazoa > Chordata > Actinopteri > Siluriformes > Ictaluridae > Ameiurus > Ameiurus melas. Next base: position 21,037,671 of record CM022760.1, read on the forward strand.
CACAGTGTAGAATTCACACCCTTCAGTGTTTATATGAGTCCATTGGACTCATACAAATACTCTGGGTGTTAACTGAACACTAGGGATTTTACTGTGTATTTGTCCTCATGTAAAAAACTTGGCAGAAAAAAATATAGCAGTAAATTAAGAATACAATGAAGCTCAAAGTTCAAAGGTTGATGTGCTGTGAAACTACAGTGCTGCTGATTAACTGAACTGTCATAAAAGTTGACTCATGGTTTGTTGCTAAGTGAACACAGCTGAAACAAGATAAAACTGATAAATTTGCTGGGTGGGTACATAATGTCCTAGCTTAATGCTTGGGCACCCACAACCAACTGACATATTTTGTTCATTTTTTAAGTGAAAAGACACGAACGATGCAGCAAACTATTACAAAAAAAAAATCTGCAAATGTTAATGCAGTTTTAGTATATTTGATCATGTAAAATTATAATAATTAGTATTAAGATTATTTACAATAAATGATTTTTTTTTAAAACACACACACACACACACATATATATATATATATATATATATATATATATATATATATATATTTCTGTATTTACAGTTTGTATTTACTTCTTTTCAGGGGTGACCAAACATTTGCATACAACTGTATATATTTATAATTAATTTACATACTTTATTACCCAAATGTATTTTCCTAATATCTTGATTTGATGAATTTGAGAGTTAATTTTTTTTTTTTTTTTACTTTAAGGTCTTTTAAAAGTGTAATGTGTCTTTAAGGCTCTCCAGTAGTCTGCATAAGCTTCTAAAATTATGCTTGAACATTTATCTCCTTATGGTATCCTTTGCTGTCTAAGAATATATGGCATCTTTGCTCATTTACAAGTCTTCTTTTGATCTTCCATGCAGTGTTGTTAAAAACAGAGTAGTAAAGACAGGAGCCAAGAGCATACTAAGCATGTATATAAACAAGATTTGATTTGATTTGCAGGATCTGATTTGTCTGTTGGTGCAAAATGCTCATGGAATTTGGTCAAAACAATAATGAAGTGAGTCAGCATGAGCAAAATATTTATTAAAGGTCATATTCAGAGCCAGTGACTTAAGTTAGTGTACGCTGTTAAGAAACTTACAGACAATGGTTCTTATTCATTGAAGTTGTATATGAACAAATCTGAGCAAACAATGACCATTCAAAAATGTTAGTGCATCAGTGCATCTGAATGATCAGACTCATGTACGGTCAGACCACTTTAAATTCAAACAACCATTTATTACATTGTAGACAATAAAATTACAGTTACACTGAAGGTGGGGAAGAAGTGAATTTGAGTGGGGTATTTAGTCAAATACCCAATGTTTATTTAATGTTCTTAAAATGCACACAGTTTGTTACAGATGAGGACACTGACAATGCAAAATGCTTTTCACTACTGAACAGCCCATTATCAGATGGATGAGGTTTGTGAGCATTTCCAATGTTCCTAAAAAATAAAAATAAAATAAATATATATTGAACAGGGGTAGACAATATTTGAGTAGTTGTACTTTGTTACTATACTTAAGTAGTATTTTGGTGTATTTATACTTGATTGTTGTTGAAATTGAATACTTGTACCCTTACCCGATTACATTTTCAATAAAAAAAACAGAATTTTTCCTCCATACATTTTTATTTAGACCTACAAAGTACTTGTTATAAACCTCAACCTTATCGTGTTACGCAATAGTCAGTGCTATAGCTAACCATGTGCGTCTGAATATGGATAATCTGTTGCACTGTGTTACTTGTGCATGCGCACCCCTGGCCCTAAGTAGCAACTACTTAACTCATTTGATTGCATTTTTTGGCAGAATAGTTCCACTTTTAATTGAGTAAGATTTTGACAAATTATATATACTGTCACGTAAGTATACTGCTCAAAAAAATAAAGGGAACACTTAAACAGCACAATGTAACTCCAAGTGTTCCCTTTATTTTTTTATATAATATATAATTTCTCAATACTTTGTCCACCCCTACCTGTGAGGTAAGGTAATTAAAATTTCCACGTACAGAAATTTAGCATTTGTTCTATGATTATCAAGAATATTATCACTGTTTGTCCACATGACACTAACATTTTGGTTGTCAGTAGTGTCAGTAGTATGTAATGATGTAACAATGTATGTAACAATGCACCGAAATAATGAAATCAATTTCACACTAAAATATAAATAAATAAATAAATACAGACAGAGAGACAGACAAAGTCAATGCTATCCAGATGGAGACTTCATGTTTTTATATAACTTCTACTGCTATTTTAAAAGCTCAGTCAGTCCTGCCAAACTAACTTCTAACTCGAGTTAGTTACACCACCTTCCAAATAGTTTATAGCACATATGTGCCAAGCTAAAGACCCAGAAGTTACACGACCCCAAATCCATCCATAACCTACTTACACATAACACCATTTCAAGCTTATGTTAGTAAAGATATATAAAGATATTTAATGCTTTCAGCTATTTTGTAACACTGTATTTCCCTTCTCCATGTCAGATTTCGTCCTGCCCAAACTTCTGTTCTTCATTCTAGCAAGAGCAAATGTCTGAGTTATGAGCTGAAAACTTGTCCAGACCATGTCTCATGCTTTGTTCCTGGTGTAAGGTTAGTGATTACCACCTCTATAGCCTGGAACTTCAGATTCTTCGGTGGAACAGGGCACACTTTGTAGGTCACTTCATCTCCCTCCACTGGTACATATTCACCCTCAATGCTGATAAAAAAAAAAGAAGGCACATATTATTCTTTAAAATGTCAGTGGCCCATTGATTTTACAAAATTATAATTATGTAATAGTCTAGAGTCCAGTGCAGAACACTTTGTAATAACTCCTCTGATGATGTACTCACTCTGAGATATGAACAAATATATCCTCGCCTCCATGAATAGGTCGGATGAAACCATGTCCCTGAGATCTAGAGAAGTTCTTGCAGACTCCCTTGAAAACTGGGCCAGACCTGGACCTCACAGTTCTGATAAAACAGAGACCATGATTGAGAGAAAGTGAGTAAGGATGCATATTACAAAGCAAACTCACATTTAGAGAGATGGCACAGTCAAAACTGCTCCAGCACCCAAGTTTAATTTTATTTCTCTAACACAGAGTGTTTTGCTCTGACTTACGCAGAGTAGGAGCGATTGCGCTTAGTAGGAAGTGGACTATGTGGCTCCCCGGCTTGTGGCGGTTTCCTCTCCCAGACATGACTGCCCCCTCTCAGAAAAGGGAAAGAGAGTGGGAGAGGATTGTGGGGTTTATGCAGCAGGGGATCAGATGAGGATGAAGTGTCTGAATCAGTCATCATTCAGAGGAGTCCGAGCCCTCTGAACCCGCAGGCTTCACAGGCTGAAGACTAACCAGCTGGGCCACAAAGGAGTAGATTCAGAAGTAGAAAAGCACTGCAGAGAAGCACAAATTAATCTACTTAATAGTGTCGATAACAATCCAGTATCAACTACAATGTGAACATGCAATAGTTATGACAATAAAGCCATTTCTTAGTAGAAAGTTTAAGTACATTTGCATTGTTGCTACACTAATTGCTCATTTTATCATTTTATCACGATGTGTTTACTGACTTTAGCTCATTTCCTGTTACACTTTGTACATCAATGGAAAAGGACCACCACCACAACACCTTGTTTGTAGACCTTATAGGTAGGCAGTTACAGCATATAACTCATATTTTTCATGCACAGTGTTTCTATAGGCCTTCATCAGCGATCAGACTACAGGACTGCTGTTGGCACACTATAAGAATCCCTGCAACGGAGTGTACACGACTCCAATCAGGGCCATGCAGACTACCGTATTAGCATCACAGAGAATGGTCCACCACCCAGATATTGTTGAGTCAGCAGTTGTCTTGTGGTAGTCCCTTTTCGTTAAATGCACAAAGTTAAGATGGGCTGACATCCATGCATAGCCAAAGACCAGTGGTGGCTGCTGGTTTTTAAAATCGAGGAAGCACATGTGTCTTTTATTGAAGTATAATATTTTATTGTAAACGTCATGTGTTATCTGTTTCATCTGTTGGTCTCTCCTCATGAGCAAAAGCATCAAAAATCTTTTCCAAAATCAGGTCAACAACATTAGTAGTGTTTCCCAGCTAAATTGCTAACTAACTAGATCGATTTCACTGAAGGTAGTGACAAATGAGCCATGTGTGTGTGGAATTTTCATGTTCTCCCCATGCCACGGGAGTTTCCTCCGGGTACTCCGGTTTCCTCCCCCCCCCCAAAGAAATGCATGGTAGGCTGATTGGCGTGTCTAAAGTGTGAGTGTGTATGTGCTTATGCCCTGTGATGGACTGGCACCCTGTCCAGGGTGTACCCCGCCTTGTGCCCGATGCTCTCTGGGATATGCTCCAGATTTCCCGTGACCCTGAAAAGGATTAAGTGGTTGAAGATGGATGGATGGATGGATAGTGCAAAATGAACCTGATGAAAGGACCAATGAGTGACTACAGCTAGAAGACAGGTGCACCTGTAAATAAATAGATGTCCCTTTAGCTCGAGGGGGGAAACAAGTAGTCTAACAAAAATGCTCTGAAACCAGAATATTTCTGTCATTTTAATAAATTGTGGGCAATAAAGGTGCAACATAACCTGGGACATCAACATCATAACGTTGCAACAGAGAGCTCTCAGTAATTAAGTGTGGTCCTGAAGAGGTGTCATTGTTCCCCTCCATAAAAACTGGGCGTAAATGGAACTGATCTCCGAGTGAGAATGTGTTGTTCGCCTTTTTGTACATCGACCCCATGCTCAGAATAACACACGGAACCTAATTATCATCAGTCTCCTTCTAACCCGTTATTGTTACAGCACGTTCACCCACTTCACGCGCTAGTGTAAAACGAGTAGCGACATAAGAACATCACGCTAGCGCCAGGCAAACACCACAAGCTTTCCATTCCCTTGTAAACACGAACGCGTCATAAAACCAGCATGGCGTTTTATTTATAACGGAATGTGGAGCAGGGATGGACCTGACTACCGAGGAAGCTCTCGCTCTTACCGTATTTTCAAAATGTCCGCGGGTGTAATAGGTCTGTTCTTCACTCTGCTGCCATGTTTATCTTAAGATGATCCATGATCCACAGCTGTTTATTCATAGAGAAAACACAAACCCTAGCAGAGCTTACCCAGTGATGTACTACTGGAGGAAGAGGGGGAGGTCTGGATGTGCCTTTTCTAGAAGAAAAATCTGGAGGGGGGGTTAAAGCGTACACTCGTTCACACATCAGGGGGTTAGATGTGAATAATCGATTATTCAATTAAATGGTATTTCTGTAGCGTTTTAGACATTGTCACAAAGCAATAGATTTAGCCAGGGCTATAGCTAGGGGGTTCTGGACCCCACAGTCCTCCACTCATATAGAATACAGTATAAGATATGATCATGGAGGCCCACATCTACGTTATTATTTTAAACGATTAATATCATATCACTTTGACGCAGTATATTTAAAGTATCTCACAAAAGTGAGTGCACCCCTCACATTTTTGCAAATATTTGATTATACCTTTTCATGTGACAACACTGAAGAAATGACACTTTGCTACAATGTAAAGTAGTGAGTGTACAGCTTGTGTAACAGTGTAAATTTGCTGTCCCCTCAAAATAACTCAACACACATTAATCTCTAAACCGCTGGCAACAAAAGGGAGTACACCCCTAAGTGAAAATGTCCAATTTGGGCCTAATTAGCCATTTCCCCTCCTCGGTCATTTGACCTTTTACTGTTACATGGTTTCAGGTGTGTTAAATTTGGTGTCATCGCTCTCACACTCCCTCATACTGGTCACTGTGTGGAGTGTAATTTGGAAAACTTATTTCATGAAGTTTTTGTCGTTTTCATTAAACCCTCAGGCATACAAGCTGAAGCTGTAATATGTCTAATACTGTAGTATAAATACTACTGGATTTAGTGGGGCACCTGGGCAGTGGGGGCCCCTATAATTGTCATTACCTTTCACCCCACTAGCATTGACTCTGGATTTAGCCTATAATTACATCCCTAATAAACAAGCTCAAACAGACTTGAACAGACTCAAAGGGAACCCATCCTCTTCTGGGTAACACTGGATAGTGGGATTATTAATTGTTCCTCTTCTACAATTGTATACTTTAAAGCCAAAAAGTGGGCATTAAATATGCTGAAAGGATGATCAGTAAGAGCATCATGGTCTTCATGATTACAGCGGCAGGTCTTAGGTACAAATCCACAGTATCCAGTTGAGATTATCCACTGAACTTAGGTAAGACTTGGGCATAATATGTTCTCTAATAATAGTTATTTCAAAAGGTTATCCAAAAGTAATAATAAAAAGGCCTCTTACTGTTTCATTCAAAGGGCACCATTTTTGCAAACTAAAATCATGTATAAGTACAGAACCTATATATGTGACCACACGACACATTGTCTTAACTTGTGACCACAAAACACATGCAGTGTGTTAACTTAATGAACACTATCCATTAGGTGTGTTCAATAAATGTAAGGTACATAGCACAAATGGAGTCAAATAAGAGTATAAGGTATTCTGGAACACCTGGGGGGAAAAACCTATATTGTGGTTTGACCATTGCTTATATATAGAAATAAGGCATTACATTTTTTATTTCTTTCTATCTCCACTTAAACGTACATAAATAACATTATAGTCTGTGAGACTAGATGCGATTTGTCAATTTTGACTTTGAACAGCTCTCATCATGCTGAAAAATCCATCTTGACCTGAACACCAGGTGTCATGTTATTTTCCAGAATCCTCATGGCTTGACTAAATCGATCAATAAATGATAAATGATTTTCTAAATGTCTTAATGTTGAGTTATTTCATTGAGAAGATCTTCTATATTCTCTAGAATTAGTAGCAGTAATTCAGAAATGGTTTGAGACTGACCAGCTCGGCCTGTGTTTTTGGCAGTTGGAAGCTGATCAGAGCAAGCTGAATTTGTCAGCAGGGTAGCTTTTACAGTGCTAGGTGCAACTTCGCTTCTTAAGTGTATGAATGATGAATGATGCTCAAAGGAAAAACAATTGACGAGGGTCAATATTATCAAAACAGCACATTTACTCCTATTGCCAATCACTGTAAGAATCATGTGTGAGAGATGCTCAAGCCTACATATCTCACACACAGTTGTAGTGGATTGTATCTGCAGTAACAGGAAAGTACTGACTCAACTGCCCCATCAGGGTATGCTATGGTAATACAGTCACGCTGCAAACATTCAGCAGTTATTGCATTAATTACACATCAAATTAAACACAGGCATTAATGTTTCTACACATTTAAAGCTCTAGAGTAAAAACATCCTTACACAATACGAATTGAAAATACTCATACTTTCAACTCATGAATCTTGAATATATCCAAGATTTTAATTAGGTTTTGACAAAGAATTTGATGGATATTTGACTTTCTTTGATAATAGTAATAAATATGCGTCTCATTTTCAAAGATTTGCAATGTGAATCACAATGTAAGGACAGACTGAATATACAGTGGAGTTGGAGTTAGAAGGTTTTGATGAACCCGTGAGGCAGCATAGCCAACCAAATCTTCATCTATTACACAGAAATAGTTCTGAAAAGCATGAGCACTTTTTTCTCCATGGCAACCTTACAACTGTGACCACACAATTATGAGAGTTACTACAGATAACACAGATATCACAGAACACCACAAAATACGATTCACAAGCAGTTCTCATTAGTTATCTGCTTAACATGACTAGCAAAAGGGGAGAGTAACTATTGCTGAGCTGATGAGATATAACTGGTTTAAATATTAGAGCAACTGTGAAATCTAAAGAAAAGTGTACTTTGCTGTTTAAGAAGTATACTGTAAAGATCCACTTCCCAGTTTAATGCAAGATGAAATAAAATAAAATGAAAAAACAAGCTCCATGCACTTTTAAACAACCGAGTGACATACCGGACCTCTACTTAAATCCCATGGCATTTATCAACACTGCTATGCTCCTCACATTTCCTTGTGCCTTGATTTATTGATCAAGGCACAATAATTGTGTATTAATTTATTGTGTATGTATGGTTTATTTAGGCAATACCGTTTCTTGAGGCAGGAATTAAACACACCTACACATAGTTACAGCATTCTATCTGATTGACTTCTGTGTGTGTCCATTTAAACAAATTACAAATACTTCTGCTGAATATTTGATGCCTCACAACTCTCCCATACGTGTAGTTGTTTGCCCTTTCATTAGGACCAGTCCATTATTACTGCAGCGCCTTCATCCTGTTTAAGGCAGAGCCTGCCTGGAACCATTCGATCTGTGGCTCGTTGAAAGAATGGTTTAGCTCAATAGTTTCCTTGCTGCCATCATTGTGCTTGAGTACAGCATGCAAAGGCTAGAGCGAAAAACACACAAAAATAAATAAAGGCAAGTGAGTAAGGCAATTTATTATTTTTTTTTACACTTTACATCTTCAATGGTGATATGCACCAGGGTGTAGATTAATAATGAAAAAGTAAAAGAAATGCTCCTCACCTTTCCTGGGGCAAAAGTCTGGAGGCCTATGATGGATATTTTATCATCTGGGCGGATTTTGTCATAATCAGCAGGGTCAGCAAAGGTAAGGGGAAGCAGGCCTTGTTTCTTTAAGTTTGTTTCTGTTCAGATATTTAAATAAATAAATAAATAAAAATTAAAAGAAGTGGAGTGTTAACCTGAAATTTTTTTTTTTTACATGTAATTAAGCTTATATCAAGGATGGGTTGAATAAATATGCAACCTGTAATCTTGTTTTAGTATACCAAAATAGAAACAACAAGAGCAAAAAAAGCATTTTATTAGCATCAATAATCTACAATTTCCCCAGGATCAACAAAATGTTACTCTATCCCTCCATCTATCTATCGAACGAAGAGACCTACAACAGTACACACAGTATGTATTAAAGCTGATGCATGTAAGATTTTGGAATTTCATCATTATCACAGCTCTGTGTGCACACATTCAGAATTACAATCAGACCAGGACAGACCATGTTCACTATGTTGGCAATGTCATGTGACCTTCGACATCATCATAAACACACAAAAATCTTAAAGGGACCACCAGATTAAAGTAACCATACTAATGGCAAAACACATATCAGGAAAGTTAAGTGAATTAGTAATTTAATGCAGGCAGTGTTAACATGTGGAGGTAAATTCGTTGCCGTGGCCGGCTAAGGCACGATGGAGATAATAAAAAAAGGTTTCAAACACTGTGACAACTGTTTTCTTGTTTAAACCTTCAACAAGTTAACTTGTTTAACAATACGCAAATAAATTATGTTTAACCAAGGTTTAATACTTAAAAAGAGCCAATGAGCTGTCTTCTGCCATTATTTTTCTAAGCTCGTCCGCACAAGTCCCGTTGCATTATGGGATTTTTGATTCACATAGTCTCAATCAGATGCATACTGCAAAAACTCGCCGGAAGCACTACGTCATCCAGGTATTTCTCACCTTCTGAGAATTCGGACATACAACCCTCTGCCATACTGCTTTTCACCTACTGTATAGTAGGGTAGAATGCAATTTCAGACTCAGCCACTGTCTGCAATTTGTTCTTATGTCCTACTGTGACCCAGTAAGTGAATCAGTTTCAAGTATTCTCAACCTGTTAAAAGCGTTAGGCATTAGCCATATAATGTTAGCACAATAGCCAAAACACAGAGCAATAAATACAAGTTATCCCAGGATCAGGGAACCACTCTAGGGAAGGTGTGGTTATGCCATTTATAAAGCTTTTGTAAAAGGATAGAGTGTAGAGATGTGCATGGGACCGTTTTGTTCATCCCATTCCCACCTGCTCCCAAAAGAATCCTAGCTAATCCAATCTCTTCCCACGGACACTCTTGAGCTATCCTGCCAATCTGCTCCTGCAATTGTTAGTGTTTGCACCTGCTCACAATATTTTTCCATACATAGTTGGTCTCATTTCTCAAAAAATAAACACATTAAAATGACAATCACCCTTAACAGGATAGTCATTACTGATGACAAACGAATGAAAGCAGTAAACGTAAAAGTAGCACTGTGTGAGCACCTACTATGCACTCATGTTAATGATCATGGCCTTTCTTTGTCCCATGGGCTTCATATCTGGCCACCCACTCACACCCACAACAAAGCTAAAAATGCCCATTCCTGCAACTTTTTTTATTGGGTTCTGCAGGATCCTCTGATGGTGCTGATGGACACCTCTGTGTGAGTCGCATTGTGTACTCAAATCTAATAAAATGAGAATGTTAAGAGAAAGAAGTTTTTCATAACCATTACTGATGAATAAGCACACTTATCCTAATGGCCTTATGTCCAGTTGTCTACTGTACCAGTTTAAATTACCATTTTATATTTATGTGCCTTCTTTATATTGTTGCTTTATGTTGCTGTCTGAAAAAAACTCCGGGAATACCATTATAATCTCGCTGTTTTGTACAGCAGTATAATGACAACGTCTTCTTGTTGAAAGACACACAGGTCACGGAGTGGAAGATAAAAGAGAGTATCAACACCACATTAACAGGGGAAGGAACAAAAAAAAAAGAGAAGAAAGGGGGGGGATTTGGGGAATCACACGCACCATGAATTCTGGCAAAGCTCTTGACAATGATGGCCCTGCCTCCAAGATGTCTGGGCTCCAAAGCAGCATGTTCTCTGCTGGATCCCTCACCGTAGTTCTCATCTCCCACCACAACCCATGAAACACCATTTTTCTACAAGTAAGCCAATAATACATAATTTAACTTTTATTTACTTCTGAAGTTTTAAATACTCAACTGCATCCGTGTTCTAACAGATCTAAATGGTATAAGTAATCCATTAACCTTCCAGAAAATTCATTAAAGAAATCCTGCAAGAATCAAGGAAAGGACCTTTTACCTTGTAGTTGCGTGCAACATCTGGTACGGCACCAAATTCTCCAGTCAGCTGACAGCGGACCTTATTGACTGCATCATTTTCAATGTTCACAGCTCCAATGAGCAGATTGTTTGAGATGTTGTCCAAATGACCACGGAATTTCAGCCAGGGTCCAGCAGCACTGATGTGGTCAGTGGTGCATTTGCCTTTCACCTAGGAATAGCTCTGATTAAATTTAAAGATAAATGACAACCTAGGAGCCAAATCAGTAAGCAACCCTGTGTCATATTACCTTTATGAGCACTTGCATGTCCTCCAGGTCTTTGCCGTGCCACTTATCAAAGGGCTCAAGCAGCTGCAGGCGGTTGCTCTGTGGGTTGACATCCACTCTGAGGCCAGAGCCATCAGCCGGGGGGTGCTGATACGTGTCCTGGCCTGGGTCAAAGTCACGTTCAGGTAACTCATCTCCTGTAGGGGGCTCCAGCTTAAATTTCTCTCCATTGGGAGCTGTGAGATAGTCAACCTCAGGGTTGAATTTCAGTGTACCCGCAATGGCAAGTGCAGTAACAATCTGATTGGCAGAAAATCAAACAAAAAAGTGCAAATTTTACAATAAATGAAACGAGAAGAAAACAAAAGACAAATGGAAGCAAACAAATGACTCAAAACATAGCACAGCCCTCAATAAGACCCTAATCCTAGTACCTCTGGAGATGTAACAAAGGCATGGGTGGCAGGATTGGCATCATTTCGGGCTGTGAAGTTCCTGTTATAGGATGTGACTATAGTGTTTTTCTCTCCTTTCTTAACATCTCTCCTACACAAGGAAATAAAATAGGAAAGTCACAAATAGAATTAACTCAAAAGAATGATTACTGGAGATTAAAAATGATTGTGCTTCATAAGCATAAGGTTCTCTGTGTTACCTGTCCCACTGTCCAATGCACGGTCCACAAGCATTGGCCAGGACAACTCCTCCAACATCAGTCAGTATCTTAGTCTGCAACCAGAAAAATATATCTAATCAAAAAATCTATAAAAAAAAAAAACCCACACAACGCAGTTATATTGTCCATGTACCATGTAATTTAACTAACTGAAAACCATGCAGAATTCATCAGTGGATTTGTCAAACATGTTAGCTTTGCTCTGAGAAGTTGATTATGTACTTTTGAAAGGCAACAAGAGGGTTAAAGTAAGGGAGGATGATGGGTACACCGGGAAAATTAGCCAGGTTTTTCCACCGCAATAAATTTAGTTTTAGGTTCGATATTCACTGTATATTCACTTTCCCTTGCTCTATAAAGGTAACAGTCTTACAGATATCAATTCCACCATTAGTTTAACAATATTCACTTACTATATACCGACATAAAACATTTACTCAAAAATACAGTGTTAGAGCTACATATTTAAACCTGAGAGTGTTCTGACTGGGTATCACAGCGCAAGTTGCCTAAGGGACCGTCTGACTATTCCACCCACTGAGTTAAAACGTCAAAAAGCCCGGTTGTTGCCAGCTAAAAAAGATTGGCAGACTGAAGCTGCCTTGTGAGTGTAGATCTTATTGCTTTTAGCCAATAAAAACAATGAGAAACTTTCTATGTTTCTGCCATTATTTTTTGATTGGTTGTGACAATCTATAGCCCTTCCTCAAACTTCTCAACGCACAGACTGCCTCAGATTGCTTTTAACCAATACACATCATAAAAAAAAAGAATGATTAATGTTGTCTTTGCTTCAGTTCTGACTGTGTGTGCAAGACAGACGTTTGGGTGGGCCCAGTCCACCCTTGTCCGTGCCTAGATCTGGTCCGTAATGTCAACATTGTCTGCACGTTAATTAAAATGACTTATTAACATACAGAAGTCATTTAAAAACACCCATTTTACATACTGAAGGCTGTAGCAGGCTCACAATGAGATGCCTGACCTATTAAAATAATTGAGTTCTGTATTTGTGTAAAGGGAGTTATTGGCAAAATCTCACCTGTAGTACATCTCTCTGACCACTAGGAACCTACTGCAAATTTTGGAATGTGCAAAAAAACCCCAAAAAAAACCTTTAGGTAAGGTGCATGTCATTGTGATCCTGCTACAGTTTTTAGAATGTAAAAATGTGTTTTTAAATGACTTTTGTATGTTAAATCTTGGGTCATTTTAATTAATGTGTGGACAACGTCAATGTTTTAACTTGTTGAGTGGAATTGCCAGTCAGATCATTCTCAGGTGTAAATATGCAGCTCTAATACACATTGATATTTTTGAGTAAATGTTTATATCTGTACATAATAATTGAATATATTTACACTAATGGTGGTATTGATATCTGTGCAAGACTGTTACCTTTATAGACTGTCGCCTCTATAGAACAAGGGTGGGGGAAAGTGAATATCCAACGAATAATCAAACCTAAAACAAAATAACTTGGGAACGATGGGAAGAAAGCATAAATATATTTTAAATATTTTGCATTTTTGAGCAAAAATAGATATTAAACATAGTTTATTAGTCATTTAATTATGAATATTAAAACAAAGCAAAAAAAATTTAACGCATCGTCATTTGTATTTTGCTTTATAATTTTGAAACCAAAAATGAACGCAACATACACGGACCTTATATAAACATAAAATTCCTTAACTCCCTAAACATCATTCAGTAAAATAACAAACAGGTGCTGAGCATTTGATCATGAGCAAGTGGTACTGAGTTTAACGATACATTACAAAGGCCATGTCTGGTCTATACTTTTAAACTAGCTCCTAAATTAAGTACAGAGACTCACATAACCGTCTCTCTCAATCGTAGCACGGATCTGCTCAGAGCCAGGGGTGACCGTGAACTTGGCCTTGCACTTGAGCCCCTTGTCTAGAGCCTGCTTGGCCAGAGAGGCAGCTCTACCCATATCTTCATAACTCGAGTTGGTGCAGCTTCCAATCAGACCTGAAAGTCAGTGAATGAAAGACATGCAAATGGTTTTCTCTGAAAAATTGACAGCGCAATTCAATTTCAAGTTGTGTGCATACACGGTGCTGCAGCTGTGATGGTACATACCAACTTTAACCTCTAAAGGCCAGCCATTCTTCTCTGCCACAGAGCCAATGTCAGACACTCGGTGAGCTAAGTCAGGGGTGAAGGGACCATTGATGTGTGGCTTCAGCTGCAAGAGGGTAAACAGGAAATAAGCAAAAGGCCCACAAGCACAGGAAGATTAGTGACTTTACTCGAGCAAAACCCTTATGTGGACTCTGTAGTAGTAATAACAATAGTATTATTAATAACAATCATAATAACAACAACAATAATAACAACAACAATTATTATTAATAGCACTATTCTTAAACCAAATGTTTTAAAGAGAAGATTCATACAGACAAACTACACTTCTACACACGAGAAGGAAAAAAAACAAAAAGAAAATACAGGAAAAGAGGATAAAACTGTTTTGAGAGTTAGGTGAGACACAGGCAACAGATTAGAATAACTTGACCATCTTGGCTGGTCAAACTTCAGGATGACTAGGAACCAGTGCCAGAAGAGCCAAGTGTATATACTCTACGGTAGTGGTTTTCAATCTTATCCACAAGCTTGCATTTCAGCCAAACAGGAGCACAATTGATTGGAGACCAAGAAGAGCTGATTAAAACAAGTGGAATCAGGCCCGACTCCTGCGTGGTTGGAAAGAAAGCCTCAAGCCACACTGACCTTTTGCGGATAAGACCGAAGACCTCTACTCTACAAGGTTACAAGGGAGACACAAGTATATGAAAATCATAACCTGAGGGGCTCGAGAGTGGCACAACAGAAAAGCTTTTGTCATATCAGGAGTTTCAATCCCGACAATGCCAGAGCCATCCATGGTCTAGAAGAGTAAAACTGGCCGTGCTCTTTAGGTGGGTGGGATGGCATTTCCTCTCTCCCATGTCAATCACAATCACAGTGATATTAGCTAATCGTGAGCATATACAGTGGTGTGAAAAAGTGTTTGCCCCCTTCCTCATTTCCTGTTCCTTTGCATGTTTGTCACACTTAAGTGTTTCGGAACATCAAACCAATTTAAACAATAGTCAAGGACAACACAAGTAAACACAAAATGCAATTTGTAAATGAAGGTGTTTATTATTAAAGGTGAAAAAAAATCCAAACCATCATGGCCCTGTGTGAAAAAGTAGTTTCCCCCCAAACCTAATAACTGGTTGGGCCACCCTTAGCAGCAACAACTGCAACCAAGCGTTTGCGATAGCGTAACGAGCAAGGCTTTTACAGCGTCCTGGAGGATTTTGGCCCACTCATCTTTGCAGAATTGTCCTAATTCAGTTACATTAGAGGGTTTTCGAGCATGAACGGCCTTTTTAAGGTCATACCACAACATCTCAATAGGATTCAGGTCAGGACTTGGGGATCATCAAGATGTGTTGTGGAGAAATTGAGACGAGCTTTGATGTTCTTTTTGCTCAGCAGTGGTTTTCTCCTTGGAACTCTGCCATGCAGGCCATTTTTGCCCAGTCTTTTCCTGATGGTGGAGGCATGAACGCTGACCTTAACTGAGGCAAGTGAGGCCTGCAGTTCTTTGGACGTTATTGTGGGGTCTTTTGTGACCTCTTGGATGAGTCGTCGCTGCGCTCTTGGGGTAATTTTGGGCGGCCGGCCACTTCTGGGAAGGTTCACCACTGTTCCATGTCTTCGCCATTTGTGGATAATGGCTCTCACTGTGGTTCGCTGGATTCCCAAAGCTTTGGAAATGGCTTTATAACCCTTTCCAGACTGATAGATCTCAATTACTTTCTTTCTCAATTGTTCCTGAATTTCTTTGCGTCTCGGCATGATGTGTAGCTTTTAAGGATCTTCTGGTGGACCTTACTGTGTCAAGCAGCTCCTATTTAAGTGATGCCTTGATTGTGAACAGGTGTGGCAATAATCAGGCCTGGGTGTGGCTAGAGAAATTGAACTCAGGTGTGGACAACCACAGTTATAGTATGTTTTAACACAAAGGGGCAATCACTTTTTCACACAGGGCCATGATGGTTTGGATTTTTTTCCTTTAATAATAAACACCTTCATTTACAAATTGCATTTTGTGTTTACTTGTGTTGTCCTTGACTATTGTTTAAATTGGTTTGATGTTCCGAAACACTTAAGTGTGACAAACATGCAAAGGAACAGGAAATGAGGAAGGGGGCAAACACTTTTTCACACCACTGTATGAGCTTGTGCATGTGGGAGAGAGCTGACAGCACTGTCCTCAGAAGTCTGAGATGCTGCCCTGAGACGCTGCATGTGCAGCAGTTTGCAAATATGTGGTAGGCTGGCTTCATGTGTTTGAGAGAAAACACGTTAAACTTTACACTCCCAAGTTCGTAACGGTCTTACGGTAGGGGAAAGCTGGCTGGTGGGTAGGAAATTGTAGGTGACCAAATGGAAAAGGCATAAGCTGGAGCTTGTACTGAATAGAGGCTAATTGTAGAAAAATCTGTTATCATGTGATTTGACTGTCTGGCAAAAGCTTAATGAGAACACTTGTGGCTTCTTACTAATTAAGCCCTAGTCTCAGTGTTTGGATGTAAGAAGCCACCTCACCAGATATGGCCTGTGTGGAATTGTTGAGAAGTTGACAATCAGTACGTTTACATGGATAACAATAATCAGATATTAACTCGATTAAGATGATACTCTAAGAAACTATCATGTAAACAGCGATTATTGATGACCTTAATCTGACTACAAGTCACACCTGAAGTAAACACAAATCGAATTAAGACGTGTGGAGTATTCCGTTTTAGTCACATTATCAACGTGCATTATAAACATGTATACGCCTTAATTACACTATTAACGTTGTGTGGGAGATTTTACCACATTTAGCGATAGGACACGTACACACGGCAGTGCTCAACCGTTTGATGGCAAGAAGAGAGCACGACTGCGTGCGAAACCGTGTATTTACCAACTATATAGTAGGAGATATAGTGTGGCAAGAAAGTGTGTGAACCTTTTTGGAATTTCATGGTTTCCTGAATAAATTTGTCATAAAATGTGCTCTGATCTTCATCTAAGTCAGGAGTATTGACAAATATAATGTGTCTAAAATAGTAGCACAAAAAATTCTGCTCTTTCATGTCTTTATTGACAACCAAAAAAACCTCATAGTGCTTGTGGAAAAAGTATGTGAACCCTTGAGTTAATAACCTCAGAAAAGCTAATTGGTATCAGGTTTTAGCACACCTGGAGTCTCGTTAAGAAAATGAGTTTGGAGGTGTGGACTACAGCTACTTTGACTGATAAAAACCCCTTAAACTTTTGGAGTTTGCTCTGCACATGAAGCGCACACACTTATGTAACCATGCCTCACCAAAAAGAGCTTTCAGAGGATCTACGATCAATAATTGTTGATTTACATAAAGCTGTCAAGGGTCACAAAGTGATTTCAAAGACTTTAGAAATTCACCAGTCTACAGTTAGGCAAACATTCTACAAATGGAGACACTTTGGGACTGTTGCTACTCTACCACGAATTGGGCGCCTAGGTGATGCAACAATGACCCAAAACACCAGAACAAATCCACAACAGAATGGCTTCAAAAAAACAAAATCTGCATTCTGGAGTGGCCAAGTCAGAGCCCAGACCTCAACCCAATAGAGATGCTATGGAATGACTTGAAGAGATCCATACAAATGAGACGTCCAAAGAATATGACCGAGGTAAAGCAGTTCTGTCAGGAAGAAAGGGCTAAAATTCCTCCTGATCGATGTGCAGGTCTGATCCATAGCTACAGGAAGCGCCTGGTTGAGGTTATTGCTGCCAAGGGGAGGTCCACCAGTTATTAATTCTTAAGGGTTCACTTACTTTTTCCACTGCCATTTGGTTCCACTGCCACTGCTGATTTTGTGCGTTTGCCCATTGACAAAGAAATGATCAGTCTATAATGTTAATGGTAGATTTATTTGAACAATGAGAGACAGAATAACATCCAGAAAAACGCATTTCAAAAACGTTATAAATTGATTTGCATTTTAATGAGGGGAATATGTATTTGACCTCTCTGCAAAGCATGATTTAGTACTTGGTGGCAAAACCCTTGTTGGCAATCAGAGAGGTCAGGACACCCCCAAAGCATGTTTCCACCTCCATTTTTGACGGTGGGGATGGTGTTCTTGGGGTCATAGGCAGCATTCCTCCTCCTCCAAACACAGCGAGTTGAGTTGATGCCAAAGAGCTCCATTTTGGTCTCATCTGACCACAACACTTTCACCCAGTTGTCCTCTGAATCATTCAGATGTTCATTGGCAAACTTCAGACGGGCATGTATATGTGCATTCTTGAGCAGGGGGACCTTGCGGGCGCTGCAGGATTTCAGTCCTTCACGGCGTAGTGTGTTACCAATTGTTTTCTTGGTGACTATGGTCCCAGCTGCCTTGAGATCATTGACAAGATCCTCCCGTGTAGTTCTGGGCTGATTCCTCACTGTTCTCATGACCATTGCAACTCCATGAGGTGAGATCTTGCATGGAGCCCCAGGCCGAGGGAGATTGACAGTTCTTTTGTGTTTCTTCCATTTGCGAATAATCGCACCAACTATTGTCACCTTCTCACCAAGCTGCTTGGCAATGGTCTTGTAGCCCATTCCAGACTTGTGTAGGTCTACAATCTTGTCCCTGACATCCTTGGAGAGCTCTTTGGTCTTGCCCATGGTGGAGAGTTTGGAATCTGATTGATTGATTGCTTCTGTGGACAGGTGTCTTTTATACAGGTAACAAGCTGAGATTAGGAGCTCTCCCTTTAAGAGTGTGCTCCTAATCTCAGCTCGTTATCTGTATAAAAGACACCTGGGAGCCAGAAATCTTTCTGATTGAGAGGGGGTCAAATACATATTTCCCTCATTAAAATGCAAATCAATTTATAACATTTTTGACATGTGTTTTTCTGGATTTTCTTGTTGTTATTCTGTCTCTCACTGTTCAAATAAATGTACCATTAAAATTATAGACTGATCATTTCTTTGTCAGTGGGCAAATGTACAAAATCAGCAGGGGATCAAATACTTTTTCCCCCTCACTGTAAATCATGTAAAACAGGAATATGAAAGGAATATTCTAAAAGCAACTCATGTAAACACCTTAATCACTATATTGTGTTATTCAGAATAAGGTCAGTAATTACATTACTGCGGTCCATGCAAGTTTCTTTTGCTTGTTTGGTTTAATTGCAAATATGTTGTGGTTGATATGTTAAATCATATATCTAAAATCAGTTTTAAGTTTTGTATTATAGTAATTGTTTCTATTTGTTTATGGTTTTATTAGAAACCAACCATTTCCAGCACTTGTCATCAATGGGATATGTCTACTCCTACAAGTTGAAATAAACTGAGAAAAAGAGACAGATGACTGAATAAGTTAATGGACCCACCACTCTGGTAGCAAAAGCCAACTCAGCCTAAAATTCCTTTTGAATTTTTACACTAATAACGATAGCCAGAAAAGCAAGGTTGTAATAAAGTTTTAGGTGGAAATCCATCAATAAAGAAATTACAGTAATCAAAACAAATAGTGCCTGTACTACACTTTTTAGCATGTTAGAGTATTACATTTGCTAATATGTTTTGGCCTCCCATTCAAACTGGAGTGGATCTGGTTTATGCATCGCATGGACCAATGTTTCAGCAAAAGGAGAAGAGCAATATTAGAGAAATGCAGCACAGCAAGGTGAGCGCTGTAATATTGCAAGTCAGTGAAAGAGACAACATCCGATGGAATCACAGAGAGGTCTCACTGCCCGGGACAAAAATTATCAGAACAACCTTGAGTTTGAGTAATAGTTATTTTGGCTTGGAGAGAAAAACCAGACATTGTTGCTCCAGATAGAGGAGAAAAAAAAAATCTAATTATATCACAGGGAAGCATGTGTAAAAGACCCAGCTTCCTTTGTAGAACAGATTCTAATGAAACTGGACTCAGATGTCTCGATCATCACATACAGATGACATATTAGGACTACATTAGCATACAGTGAACAGATCACCATATTCTATCAACTGCAAAAGATGAATTTCACAGGTTTCTAGTATTCTAGTTACAGACTAAATCAGGATGGGTACTCACCTCACTCAGGTTGAGCTCAATCAGCTGGTCGTATTCACAGCCAGCATCAGGGACCAGCAGATCTTTGTACTGATCAGCCAGACCAGCAATTTCTATACAAAACAAGAAAATAATTATAACAAAGGAAAAGAAAGAATGAATGAATACACATGTGCCAGATATACTACTACCACCACCAACCTCCACGGCCTGTCTTCTCCAGGTACATCCTCATACGGTGATTGTACGGGAAGACTGACGTAGTGGCACCAATTTCAGCACCCATATTACAGATAGTAGCCATTCCTAAAACGTAAAAGAAAATGTAAGCGCATGTAAAACATACACTGAACTGCTATCTCTATCAGTGATGCTAAGTCTTACCTGTACAAGAGATGGAATCCACCCCAGGACCATGATACTCCACAATAGCACCAGTGCCACCTTTTACAGTAAGGATGCCAGCCACTTTCAGGATAACATCCTTTGGTGAGGTCCAACCTGACAGACTGCCCGTCAATCTCACACCAATGACCTGCACAGGAATTTACATATTTTTGAAAAGTGATAAACTTGCAAAAATACAAGTACTTAGTGCCACAGAGGTGACCAGTGGCTGATTGTGTGTGGGTGTGTACATGTAAACTCACTTTGGGACACTTAAGCTCCCAGGGAATTCCTGCCATGACATCAACAGCATCAGCTCCACCAACTCCAATGCAGATGCTGCCCAATCCACCGCCATTGGGTGTGTGGGAATCAGTACCAATCAACATTACTCCAGGGTAGGCATAATTTTCCAAAAGAATCTGCAAGAAAAATGATAGAATACAGACTCGCTAATGTTAAATTACTGTAAAATATATTTTAAAAAGCTTCCAGTATGCAGGAGTGCAAAAAAATAAAAAAATTATATATATATATTTTTTTTAAACATCACATTTACACAGTACCTGATGGATGATTCCTGAGCCAGGTTTCCAGAAACCAACACCGTATTTAGCCCCTGCACTGGCAAGGAAGTTGTAAACTTCCTGATTCACTTCCTGGGTCACAGCAGGATAAGAACAAACTGCCATTTAGATACTCATCCATTCATATTGCTCAAAAAAATGATTACAGCCCCAATAAATCTTCAAACTATATAGAGGAGGGAAAGGATAAATTGCCACGTCAGGCTTTAACTCTATATTAATGCGTTTCCCTTGACTTCAAACTTAACACTCTTGTACAAAATGAACGGCAAACATGCAGCCAAGTGCATCTTATTACAGACTTACCTTTGCTCTTTGCAAGTCCTGGACTCCTCCTATCTGAGCTTCAATAAGGTGATCACAGTGGATGGTAGATGGAACGGCCACTCTGGGGAGGCCACTGCTGATAAACTGCAGCATGGCCATCTGTGCTGTCGCGTCTTGCATTGCCACTCTGTCTGGACGCAGGCGCAAGTATGTGTGTCCTCGAACAATCTCCTGACCTGCGGGGTCATCCAGATGGCCATAGACGATCTTCTCTGAAAGCGTAAGTGGCCTATCCAGCCTATTTATTAAAAATAAATAAATATCCCACTGTTATGTACACGTATATATAAAATATGGCTTTCTTCCCCATTATCAGATTATCAATATTAATAGCAGACATCATAATCAATATCAGATAACGTGGACAAATAGGAAACCAGTGTGCTGGATAGAAACCAACAGAAAGAGCTATACTAAAACAGACTGGTGTAGATAAGAGTGGAAAAACAAACAAACATGAGCGTGAGGAGCACACACGAGTGAAGCAGGCTGACCTTTTGCGCACAATATTGACATTGGATTGGAGTTTCTCATAGTTGACGTAGGAGTTGGGCTCAAAACGGCTCATAGACACCTTGGCTTTAGCGCTGAGGGCAGCAGACACATGAAGACGTCGAACCCCATGGCCCAGGATTAGCTGAGGGGAAAATCTGCATTTCAAATTCAAGCTTGACAACACAGGACTGGCAAAACATTAACCAGTTACGAAGGAGTGAGTAGAGAAATTAAAAACTGTTAAAGTTCAACTAAAAACTCTACTGGAACTAATTGTGCCTATGGAATATGTTCTCACGACTGACAAAGCCTTTTACTGTCCAAATATGTCAAAGAAGGAAATGGCTCATGTGGCAGTCTTTTACTATTTAAAGCGTCATTAAGAAAAATCCCCTACACATGCAGTGGCTAACTGAAGAATCGAGAACCCTACATTTTAGACATAAATAGAGACACGACTTCAGCAGGCTCGTCATTACTCTGAGGAAAAGTGCTCATTTCGTTCTGCAAGAGCTCTCCTCTTTCACTTGGTCAGAGTTGTTTTGCTGGACAAATGGCGCTGCGGTTTCTCCGCTTCACAGCGCGCACATTATTTTAACCTTGCGTTAACCTTGCAACTAAAACACCGAGCTGTCCTCTACACACACGCAAAACACGCAGCCGTCAAAACCGTCACGAAGTATTAGAAAAGCGTGCTTTCCAGGAAACTGATCACAAAACACCCATGAATGGAGACTCTTTAGGTAAGAGCTCATAGCCCTCTGTGAACATCCTTGGCGTCGATGACCTGAGCAGCGTTAGCCGGCTGTCTGCGCTCTTCTCCCTCACAAAAACCTCCTTCAACATTAAATACACACACTTCAATGATATTAATGATACGCTGCGAATTATACACACACGAAACAAATAGAGCGAGGTGAATTAACAGACTTTTTTTCCGTTTACCTGCAGCCGGGAGACGGTCAAACAGTAGGATGCCATTTTGTGCACTGACAAAGATGTGACGCTTGAAAATGACGTCAGAGGTTTTAAGTCCCGTGAGCGCCCTTTTCCGCCCACACGGCTGCTTCCTAGCACTGTTTAGTACACTAGTGTGGGATTTAAGGATGTAACCCTTCTCAACGTCTCGGAAGAATATAACAAATATATTGCTCAAATGCTGTTCTGTTTCAGCCCTGTCATTATAACTTGTGAATTTGCCCATGTAGTGTGTATGAAGTGTGCATGAAGTGTTCATATATCCACTCAATGAACACTTGAGAACATTTGGGAACACTATACTAATAATACTGGGTAAGGTCTCCCTCTCAAAACAGCCTCGATTCTTCGTGGCATGGATTCCACAAGATGTTGGAAACATTCTTTTGAGATTCTGGTCCATGTTGACATGATCATTCACCATGCATTTCCTGCAGATTTTTCAGGTGCACTTTCATGCTGCGACTCTCGAACCACATTCCAAAGGTGTTCTATTGGTTAAGGCCCTTAAAACCCTCTGCTCCAGGGGCACTATCATGGTTGACCTGCTGGGGTAAGCAAAGAAAATAATTTCACTGTGCTTTAATGTATATGTGACCAATAAAGACTTATTATCATTATTATCATTAATTAATAGCCATAAATGTCTACTCTTGGTTTGAGCCCTGGGTTTCTCCTGTTAAGGTTGCAATTGTTGTTGTTAAAAGGGATAAACCAACATGAAGACCAGAGAGCTATCTCTGGGAGAAAAGCAAGCGATCTTGAAGCTGAAAAAAGAGGGAAATATCCAGTGAAACTATTTGAAATGTCCTGAAAAATAAAATAAATAAAAAAACCCACTGGTGTATTAACAACCAGACATGGAACAGGTTAGCCAAGGAAACCAACAGCATTTGATGTCAGAGACATTGTCAGAGCTGTGAAGAAAAACAGTGACAGTGACATCAACAGCCTCCACAGGACAGGGTGATGGTATCATAATCCACCATTTGAAGACTTAGAGAGCAGAAATATAGATGTCATAGCACAAGATGCAATCCAATCTAATTGGGAGGAACTTCATCATGCAGCAAGACAATGCCCCCAAACACACTGCCATCACAAATGACTTCATCATGAGAAAAAGTGGAAGGTTTCAGACTGGCCAAGTCAATCACCAGACCTTAACCCAGTTGAGCATGCAACCCACCTCTTGAAGAGGAGACTGAAGGACCGACCGATGACCACCCATTCTAGTCCCAACTAAGTCAATAGAAAAATATTTAATGGGGGATTTATTTTAAAGGTATCCCCTCTTAAAGTTGTGTTGATTGTTGGTACATCAGTGAAACTCACATATATGACTTAATTTAGTCCCAAATGTAAGCTATAAAGAGCAGTAATGGTTTGACGGTTAAGGCTCTGGGTTACTGATCGGAAGGACGAGGGTTCAAACCCTGGTGCAGCCAAGCTGCCACTGTTGGGCCCTTGAGCAAGGCCCTTAACCCCCTCTGCTCCAAGAGTGCTGTATCATGGCTGACCCTACGCTCTGACACCAACCTCCTGGCATGCGAAGAAAATAATTTCACTGTGCTGAAATGTATATGTGACTAATACAGTGAGGGAAAAATTATTTGATCCCCTACTGATTTTTTATGTTTGCCCACTGACAAAGAAATGATCAGTCTATAATTTTAATGGTAGATTTATTTGAACAGTGAGAGACAGAATAACAAACAAATTCAGAAAAACGCATGTCAAAAATGTTATATACAGGTAACAAGTTGAGATTAGGAGCACTCCCTTTAAGAGTGTGCTCCTAATCTCAGCTCGTTATCTGTATAAAAGACACCTTGGAGACAGAAATCTTTGATTGAGAGGGGGTCAAATACTTATTTCCCTCATTAAAATGCAAAAATCAATTAAAATCAATTTATAACATTTTGACATGTGTTTTTCTGGATTTTCTTGTTGTTATTCTGTCTCTCACTGTTCAAATAAACCTACTATTAAAATTATAGACTGATAATTTCTTTGTCAGTGGGCAAACGTACAAAATCAGCAGGGGATCTAATACTTCTTTCCCCCACTGTAAAGACTCATTATTATTATTATTATTATTATTATTATTATTATTATTATTTCATGTTTGGGTGATTAAACAAATAGTTAACTTAACGAACTATTTGTTAACTATTATGTCACGTCACTTTACTCTGTTGTTGTACATCACTGTCTCATTTATCATCACAGTTTCATCTCTGCCTTAGTGTCCAAACATGTTTCTGGTCGTGTCAAATCCCATAAATGTAAATAAGTGTTTGTAGTGTCAATGTTTAAATCTGAGCCTCATCACAAGCATTTCAATGCCCGATGTACCCAGTGCAACTGTGCCAATGTCTGATAATCGACTCTTGATTTATCGGAGGGATGTGTATTAGGACAGCCTGCTGCCAGTCCACCTGTGTCTGGCGGACCAGAAGGCGGCAGTGTGCGCGCGTGCCGCTTTGCGGAAAAGAAGAGTGGGGTGAAAGGTCAACAGTGACGTTACTACGACAAAGTGTCGTGGAGCCGACTCTATCTCGGCTAATACAAAATGGCTAAACATCATCCGGATTTGATTTTCTGCAGAAAGCAAGCCGGTGTCGGTAAGAACTACTGCTGAGGTGCATTACAGATATCAGAGAGCAGACACACAGATGCGGTTTAAAATCGATCTTTATGAACTCAGGGTTATCAGGATGGAACTAATTAGCCACGTTGTTAGCTAAGTTAGCAAGTTTAGCAAAGCGCGTTGTTGTGATTTAGCATTTCTGCTAAGGTCTGCTGAAAATGAATTTACACAAATGAACCCGTTCAAAAGTGTACATACCCTTGATTCCTGCTACTGTGTGTCGTTACCTGGATGATCCACGATTGTTGATTTTTTTTTTTATGTTTCGTGATGACTTTTAAATTCACAAGTCCCTTATTTATCCTGAGAACTTTTGAACAGGCTGAATTGTTATTTTGTTTAAAGTTCTTATTTTCAGACGCTACATAAGAGTTTTAGACCCCTTGGCTCTTAATGTATTGTGCTGCCTTCTTGAGCTACAGTGAATGTTTACACCTCCTGTAAGAGTTGTGGATTACTGAGTCCCTCAGTGGAGTTTTGGACTGCAGAATCACACTTTTGTATCTTGTATCTCTATTACACCTTTAATGCGTAGCGTCCATGCTTAGAGGGGGCCAGTTTAAGGCGCTTTTTCATGTTTTAGAAAAATGTAAGCTGTAAATCACTTGAGCGATTACTATAACTTAACATAAACCTCTATAGCTCTGTAGACTACCTGTCGTTCTCAGTCTTTAATAACTTTTACATAGAACAAATACTCAACAAATGAAGTAAAACATGCCAGACTCCATGGATCAGCTTAGGTTTTTTTTAAAACTTTTTTTTTTTTTACCTCCTTGCATCATGCAAGAAACATTTATTTCAGGCATACTGTTTACTTTTTAATATAAGTAATATTTAGACAATCAAAATTGATACACTTGAGGTCTATATAACTTTACATCACGTTTACAAAAATCCAACCTATTAAGGGGCACGAGCAGAAATTTTGGCCCCTGACAGAATCTTTCACCTTAGATAAAGATTTCTTTTTGGTCTCCTTGACAGACCTTTGATTTATCCCCACTGCACACTCAACTAAAATATAAAGCTGTCATATAAATATTTTTAATATGAAAATATCAACATAGCCATAGTAACACCCTCACATGTATTAAAGCAGAGCTTTAAAATGTGACATTCTCTCACTAAGACAGAAAACAGCAGCAATCGTGGTGAAGTACTTCCATAAACAATTTTATTTTTTCTTTATTTGGGCCAAGTTAGTAAATTCCACATTTGAGAGCCTCAGACTGAGGTTTCTGAACATTGATACTTAAGTGCTGCTCCTGGAAGTTTCCTATTTAGCTCACAAATGCACTGGTAAAGATGTGATAAATCAAATAGATGTGTTAAAAAGCATTTGAAGAATAAGGAGGCTTTAGACAGCTTACTAATGAAAGACATTGTGGAATTGTTGATTTACTTTCTTTCTCTTTTGCAGCCATTGGGAGACTTTGTGAAAAATGTAAGTTTTAAAAGAAAACACAACAGCTCAGTCTATACTTTGTATTTGATAGTTATAGGGAATGGTAAATACATAGTACATTAATTATTGCTGCTGAAAATTTAATTGTCTAACATTCTCTGTGTCATCAGCTTGAACTTTTTCAAACTTGGCTCTATTTCATATCATTTGAAAAATAGATTGTTATTGTTGTATTATCTGGAAGTATATTTCTGCCACCAATGTGGAGCATTAAACTTTTCTGTATAGTACAATAATATTGTGCCTTCCTGTCTTAATGATAGTTGTGTTAAATGTTTTAATTTCTATTGCATGTGAAAATTTTGAACACTGACTAGCCTTTAATATTCTGTAAGCGTCATGTTTTATCTAATGTGTCACTTGTCTTCAGGTGATGGGAAGTGTGTTATCTGCGACTCTTACGTCAGGCCTTGCACACTTGTACGCATATGTGATGAATGTAACTACGGCTCGTATCAAGGACGCTGTGTGATATGTGGAGGGCCAGGGGTATCAGACGCTTACTACTGCAAGGAATGCACCATTCAGGAAAAAGACGTAAGTAAACTTCTATTTAATTTTTTGTCCTTGTCACCGGGAGATCGGTTTTCTGTGGGTAAGAAAAACGTAACGCAATGATGAACTACGACCTAGCCTTGCTTACTAATGTGTCTTTCTTCTCTGCTGTACAGCGAGACGGTTGTCCCAAGATCGTGAACCTCGGCAGCTCAAAGACCGACCTCTTTTATGAGAGAAAAAAATATGGTTTCAAGAAGAGGTGAAGCTGTGGGAATTTGAAAGATGACCTTTTACATGTTTTCAGCAGCTATCTTTTGTACAAGTGTTCCTCTCCCCGACCCCCAAAATGTAATAAATAAAACTGTTATACAGTACGCTGTTGCAATTTTTCACTTTACTAGCGGTGAAGTAGAACAGTACAAAGAAATCACATACTGAGAAGACACACTCTTTAATAACGTACAAGCATAGAACATTCAGCACAAAATGTTTAAAGAAAAAAAAAAAAAAGCAATATTCTATAAATTGTGCTGTTATGACCTCTGGTTTAATGCTCTCTGTGTTCGCAAACACCTGATTCCACTCAGTTATTTACCAGCCGTGGTAGGTATGTTAAAGTAGAGAACTGGACTCGGTCTCTACAGATCAGGAGTTGGAATGATGTTTGCTCAATAACGTGTGAACT
This sequence comes from Ameiurus melas, assembly GCA_012411365.1. Lineage (NCBI taxonomy): Eukaryota > Metazoa > Chordata > Actinopteri > Siluriformes > Ictaluridae > Ameiurus > Ameiurus melas. Next base: position 21,065,744 of record CM022760.1, read on the forward strand.
AGAGTGACCGTGACTCCAGACCAGGGAAGATTTTTAAAATATAGAAAAAGTATCCTTTCAACATGAAAAAGCTTTGATTAGACATGCAATACAAATTGTACATATCTATTTATAGTTAGAACCCGAAAATCCAATCATTTGCATTTTGAACTTTGAAGTTGGTCAGTAAACCAACCCTTTCTGGTGACCAATCAGAATTTCAGTTTAAAGTCACACTTAAAGGGCTTAAAAAGCATTTACTCCGTGACTGGTAGACAGTTTCATCCTGGAAGAAAAAGAGACATGTTATTCCTTTTAGGAAGCACTAATATCAGCTGAGTTTGTAACAGGTTGTCAAAATGGTACTGAGACACAATGCTATTAACTATATTTTATCTATGATATTTACAGATAATTCAAAAGCAGCTCAAGTAAATGCACTGATAAGGAGATGCAGAAGTTGTCCCTGATAAACTCTAATCTTAAACACTTTTCATACGGGAATAGTTTTCTAAACGGAGACCGAGTTACAATCCTCAATTACCCGATGTCCGTGATTCCATGTACCGATTCGGACAGGACTAAAATCTTGGTGTTTATTGCAGAGGTGGGAGTGTTTTGTACATCTGGGTGTTGCCATCAAACCTGAGTATCGGTTATGCTTTTGATCACAAAGATCTAAACAGCCCCTTTAACTTTCACCACAGCTGAAACAATGACAAAATTAAAAATAAAAGCATAGAACTATTTATATTTATCTTTATGAAACTGTAAAACTAAAATTGCTCAATTAAATACACATCAGCCAATTTGTTATGTTCAATGTAGTTTAGTGGTCACATGGCTAACTTTCTCTCTGTTTTTCCATCACCCTATCCCAACTCACCAAGTCACATGACCACCAATTCAATCTGAATTTCAACCATAATTCTCTTCCTCATGCTTCCAGGAAGAACGTCTAAGGGGATTTAAAGCATAAAGTAACCATCCTTTAAAAACAAAACCAAAAAAACCCCATCTTTAACACTTAAAATAAAGTGTACTGGCACAGGGCCATTATAAAACATTCATAACACAAGCATGATAGAGTATTTATGAAAGGCTTGTGTCAAAAGTGAGGATTTATTGGACTTTATCTTAAGATCAAAGGGAGAAGAATGAACCCTTAATTATGATTAAATGTATTAATTATTATTAATAATAATAATAATATTCTTGTCCTCTTCTCACTTTCATGTAAAGACTAACCAATACACTTCCTAAAATCTTTGTCGTCATCTCACAGACTTTGACAAGCCTTAAATACATACTCCAGTATTGCTTTATAAAATATTTAAGCAATGTTTATGAACACCCATTGCATGGATGATTTATATAAACTGTTAATAAAAGTTAATATAATTTTAAAAATACATTTTAATTATAAACAATGACAATTGGGTTGGCTTGATATAATTACTGTTAGGCAGATAAGTTTGCTTTCATTGAACAGATCATAAAAAGGCAAAAACATGACTGTAGTAAAGGTTTCAGTTTAGTCATGAGAGAGAGGATTTACTGACTTCTTTTGAAAACGCAAACCGTCCAGCTATTTGCTGGGATCAGTCTTTTACAGTGATCCATATTTCACTTCATAGCAAGCCACGATTTTCTTGCATTGTCCCAAGTCCTTGCGCAGCTCAGCTACCTCCTGCCTCAGGGCCATGTTCTCACGCTCCAAGAAGGCTGCACGGACTGTGATCTGATTCTCCTTCAGCCGCCTAGCTTCCCGGGAACGTTTTGCTGCAATGTTATTCTTCTTCCTCCTTTGCCAATATTTTTCATCCTGGAATAGTTTGCAAAAGAGTGTCGAATACAATGCAAAGACAATGTGAACTCTCTGCATTAAAGCATCGCTTCCTTTAGAAATGTTTTTGCATAATTGGTATTACTGTTTTAATATAATGAAAAATACTTTCCTACAAAACAGTGTCAAAGTAAAAGGTGTGCACTGGGACACAAACAAAAAAAGTCAGGGTCACTGTGGTTTAAATTAATTTGTTTATATTCTGGAAAATAGAACTGACTGATTTTGTTAAGAAATATCATGGGCAGGGACAAACAACAACAATAACTGTGGTAGTAAGGGGGCTCTGGTCAAACGTTACACAGGAGTCAGCAGAATTGGTCAAAAGTGGTGTAAAATAAAGAAACAAAAATCCTGCACACACTTCTAGCTGAAATTAAAAGACATACCTTCTGTTCTTCAGGCACAAATATTTTCTTGGCTTTCTTGATCATTGGTTGTGGTTTGAGATCCTCTTCATTGAAACGATGCTTGCGAGGGTCGAAGAGTTTTCCTCCGGGTAGACTTGAAAGCACAAGGTCTGCAGGATCGGGCTCAAAGTTCACTGCTATCTCAATGTCCTCTGGGTCAATGGGGTCTGGCGTCAGACGTTCCCTCGCTGTGGTTAGGCCTGAAATGTGGTCAGAGTATGCACTGAGCTAGAACATCACTGATATTTGCGATTTCTTAAAGAACATCATTGATATTCTGTAAAATATGTTTGTTCTTTTACTATTCAGTGAACCCATGCAAACCTCTGGAGTCTTGAGAGTGAAGTTGATTTTACTGAATTTCTATGTGCAATAGAATTCGGAAATAAACAATGTTATTGTATTTCTGGTTTTTTCCCCACGTTTTCTGAAATTTTTTTTATTTATTTATTTTTATTTATTTTTTTACAACAAAGCATCACTATACTCGTATCAGGGTGTATTACCACAGAGCACTGCACAGTTTCACATCTACTTCATTTTATTCACCAGATTCAGCCAACGAGCTAATTTTTCAAGAGATACATTTGGCGAAGACACAAATTTCTATTTGTCTGTGGCCGTGACCTGCGTTTAACATTCCCCCGCTATACTGACCTGTTTTGGTCTGTGCCGAGTCAGAGGTTGTTATAACGGTTGTTATTACTTCTTCACACTGCTCCAGCTCCATGGTTGGTAAAAGAGAGATGGGATCTGCTGAGCTATGTTCTGTCTTTGGGATGATAGTGAGAGTTTTCTCTAGAAGATCCTTGGAGCTCTCTTTTGCAAGGCTCTTCTGCTGGACTTGTTCAGAAGCAGTGATACCATTCTCCATGAGAAATTCCTCCAGATCCATGTACTCAAGATGAAAGGTTTTGCCATCATAAGGAATTGTCTTGTCCCAGATAGCAGGGGTCAAGGCAGCTGATGGCCCCAATCCACTGACTCCCCCTACAGAGTCCGCTTCATCTCCAGAAAGCTTCTCTTTCTCATTTTCTGGGGGAAAAAAAACAAATATAAAAAATAAAAAACACTTATATTAGCATAAAATTCTCCATATATTTTCTGGCTTCAGTTTTTTTTTGTTTTTTTACAATAAACATTAACGAGACCTGAACATATGCTTGAAATCTGGATCTCTTATATGAAACATGCATGATTACTAAAATCACCCTATGTTAATGAGTGTGGTGATACAGGAAATGCTGCATTAAATTCTAGAAACACACAGAAGACACACACAGGTCCAGCAGGTACAGATACAGCATGGAAACCACGGTCATGAAATGAAAAGCTGGAGCTGAATTCATTTCAACTTTTAACCTTCACCGTACATAAACCACAACTTATTGAAAAGCCTACACTGTATTTTTCCTCACTTGTTTTTAATTGTGACCACAAACCGTGACTAAGGTTGAGCAAAATGACAAATAAGACATTATTATTCTCTTGGAGTCTATGCGTATTGTTAGTTGGCTTATTACATTGCCTGACTGTTCCTTTTCTTTTCTGTTATAAACAATTTATATTTGTAAGTATTAATATCATTAAACAGATGTTCGAGTGTTTCTTTGCTGGCGTCTAAACCTAAACATGTATATTATACCACTACAATACAAGGCATGCATCACATGCATCAAAGTATTGCTTTTACTTAATATGCACTATATACTTTACATGTACGATGTGCGTTATATCTTGAACATTGATGCCTATCCGACTACTTGTCCGTTTACTTGCTTTATTTGTCTTCTTCACACTTTCACCGAGATGATGCCCCCCTCCCTCCCTCCTCCATAACACCGTGTACACAACTCGGTAAGAAATCAGTGACCTACGTACCATCTGCACAGTCCAACAAATTCGGCGGAGGAATTTCCAGCGCTTTCTTTAACGCCACTGGAAACCCAGCCGGAGGACTGATGCCTTCGTCCACACACGCCGTTACCGAGGACATTTTCTACGTCCCGTCTTCCTTTTTTTGGGGGGGACTAATTTCTGCGAAAACACTAACAGACACTACCGCACCCTATAAACAAGACCGTTGCCTTTCACACGGTTCTCCATGTTGCACGCAAACAGCTTGTTTCATATTCACATTAAACCCCGTCCACTTTGGACGGCCTGACCAATCACACTTCTCCAACATGAATAGTATATTGAGATTAGACCTGCGTGGGCGGCCATACTGAAGAGAACACTGACTATGTTACCAGCCCCCCGCAAACCGCGCGCACACACACGTTGATCTATAGTGGCGAGGTCAGAATTCAATGAAATCTGTTCCTAATAATCCAATCTAATTTCTCAAAACTCATACACACGACGAGGGATGCAGGTTAACTAGTATACTTCAGTAATAAATCTTCAACGGGTAAAATATCACAGTAGAACACAACGCTTTGTAGAATAATTTTGTATGAATCGGGATTTATTAGTAAACTCACTGCAATTTTATCATCACATTTATATAATGTATATACACCACAAAATCGATAGCAGAAGGCTTAGTAAATGAAGAATTAATCCACTTCTTAGGAACGAGCGCGCAGCACGCACGATCACATGGCCCTGCACGTGCCGTCATCAGAAAGGAAACACGCAGACGGACCAATGAGACAGCTGGTAGCTACAAGGCGGTGCCGCTTTTATGTATAAACTCTCGCGAGATTTACAGACGTTGCCAGGAATTCCTGTTACCAAAGAAGCCAAACTGCGTCACTCAGACTTTGCCGAAAGGGCACGTGGTCCCTGCATACTACTTTAGTAGTAACTTTATTTACACGATACCCAAATCTAACCAAGAGTGAGGTTTCTTAGTTACAAAATGCTCTCTCAAGATGAGCATATAAAAAGATTAACATTACCCCTTTCGCTGTCAACCTAAGTTATCTAGACAAGTCCAGGCAAGTGTCAGGTGTTAATAACTGAATATCTGATATTGAATAAGCATTCGTTATTATATTATACTCCCCTATAACTTACAAGGTCCCTATATAGACCACGTATTTATTACATAGCAAAGGGAATCGGGCTAGAAATGTATGCACTCCTTCCAGGCTAAATGGCAAGGACAAGTCGATAGGATATTGCACTTTACACAGCAAGGTTAGTGTGGCAGTGTGCATCAACTTCGGATAACAAATAAGATAAAACGGCTAATTACGGTTTTTTGGTATCTCATTAAGTATCTCCTTGTGTGTTCTGAGAACTAGATTGTGACAGATGATGTGTGGCTAAATGAAAAACCCTAACCTAATCTAATCAAAACATTGCCTTGTCTTCTGGGTCAGTGGTGCACAACTTGAGGCGAGAAACCCAGTACCTGCTCTATTACATCTGGTCATTAACTCATGAGTTTATGAGAATTTAACAGGTTGTCATAGCATTGGATATTCACGGTAAGGGTTTGCAGCTGAATTTCGTCATATGCACCTTACAGTGTATTACTATGATCCAACTCAGCAATTTGTTGTACAATAAAAAGTTCTAGTAGCCATTTCAACAATGAATAATTAAAAAAAAACAAAAAAAAAAAACAATAGAATCCTACAAAACAAACGTAAAAACTCACCAAACTGACAAATCTTAACAACAAATACCGTTTAAATTGACTATGCAAACGATCAATATAATAAACCACACTGAAAATCAGTAACGTGCTTGAAGTACAGAATAATCTCGCTGATAAAACAGTCAGCAAAAATATTACCACAACCCAGCGGCAGAACTGAGTTTCATTCACTTACCGTCGTCATTAATAGGGGAGAAGGAGAAAGGGTGCTCGAGCAGGGCTTTGAATAGTTCCGGAATATCGGAAGACATTTCAGTGCAACTCATGTTTTAACTAACAAATCAAATTATGAATGAAGACAAGCCTGAAGGTTCTTTACAGTCTTCAGAGAACGAAACCTTCCGACGTCCACAAGCTGTGTGAAGTTACCTAACTTCTGCACATAGATCACAAACGCCAGCCCCGTCTCTGAGGGTAATTACTCACTGAGATGTGCGTGATTGGCTGTCGGACGTGCTCATAGTCCTCTTGGCAGCCAATAGGAATGAAGATAGGTTATCTAAGCAGACCAAAAGCACGTGTCTATAGCACTACACGAAATTAAGCCAACCTTAATGACAGTATTGGATACTGACAGTATCCAAACTACCGTTTCATAAAAATAAAAAGTACTTTGAACATTATTACAACTGAAATATTAACCATGTTTTCGTTGACTAGTGAAGACAAGAAATGTTGAATAATAATGAAGAAAAAGTATCTAATGGTGTGGTATTCTCAAATTTGTAATAAAATAAATACAATGATTAGTCTTGATATCAGTATATGATCTGATGTGCTCTCTGAATAGAAAGCATGGTAGAGGTTTTAACGCCAGGATAAGATGTGGTGTTTTCTCCGTCTAGGGTTCACTTTCAGAAAGTAGGATTTGCAAATTAGCCTGCTAACATAATTTGAGATTCATCAAAACCTGGAGTTCCAACAAGGATTAGACAACATCCATACCAGTTTCAGTGACAACTTGTAGTCTGAAACCAATCTGGAAAATGACGTATAGATGGTCTGACAAGCCTGTAATGTTCCAGCATGGCAGGAGCTTTTTATAAATGCTTTTGCTATGGTACACACACAAAGAATGTTTCTTCAGAGCTGTACATGTAACACACTGTCCATTTTATGCCAAGTTGGTGAAATCACGAGTATAGATTTGTTCTCAAAACATGGGTTTTTGAATCAATTAAAATTCTTGAGTAAAACTGTATTAAACTTAATTATGTTCATCGTTGAAACAATAAATTGTTAGGCTTGGAAGCATGCACATAATTCAATTGGGTATTTCAATTAAGTGTCATTTATATTAGACCCCAGAACCAAAGACGTTATGGTTAGATATGTAATCATGTGAAAGATTTGGTAATTTAAAGCTACTGGCCATGTTTAAAAAAATAAATAAATAAATAAAAATCACTCAATCAAATCAACTGATTGCTTGAGGTAAGAATTTAGAATGTTTCTTTGGTAGAAAAAATGCTATTGCCAGCTACTTGCAGAACACTGTATAACATTTTGTTTCATAACAAAATGCTTCATCTGTTCCCCAGGTCAGCAGCAGTGGAAAATTTCCACACATCAGCTCAGGTACATCGTGTGTCAACATGCCCCAAATTAAGGCATGAAAGATATCCAATTCAACGGTTTAGCTGCTTTCCTGATGAATAGGTGAAGTATTTTGTTATGAAACAAAATGTTATACAGTGTTCTGCAAGTAGCTGTCAATGGCAGTTTTTTTTTCCTACTAAATAGGGTGAAAGTAAAAAATTCTTACATCAAGCAGTTTTAAGAAAAGATCATGCTACTCACAACTGGTCTCATTTGGTATGTTTAGTGAAACATCTATATCATTAACTCTAATAACACCTTCTCTTGTACTTTAAGAAATAAACAACACACATTCTAAAACAATCTGTTTATTGTTAAGCACTCATGAGATTTGGTCCACTGTGTTCAATATTCATTCCAATAAGGGAGCAAAAAGGAGAAACAAAAAAAATAAATGTAAAAATACAGTACAAAAAAAGGCTTTTTTTCTTTCCAAAAACCCTGATTTTTTTCAGCTATTATTTGAAAAATACGTAATATTGACAGAGAACAGCATCTTACTCATTATCCATAATTCTGTGTTCTGTTGAAAAGACATGCCATCATGTCAAGATCAATGTTTAACTGTCTGCCATTCAAAATGGAGACTTTGCTTTAGAGAGTATTAAACACAAAGGTCTAACCATGTGCAAACTCTTCCCATTTGTTCAAACTACTTGGTGAAGGAGTCAGAGAAAGTCCAAAATGTCACATGTTCACATTCAAATGAAGTAAACTCAAGCTGAAAACGACAAGGATGTGATTTAGTTGAGTGGATGGTGCGCTCTCTTAAACCCATTGAATAACCAGTGGCCAGAGATTTTGACCCTTTGATATGTTCTTTACCAAATATCCTCATTACTGAGACAGTGGCTGTAAACTGATTCTCTCTGCACCTCCTTCTCAGCTTACTCACACTTCCTCCGATTGTCTACTTGTCATCAAGAGTGGAAACTGCTACCAAAATCAGAAAAAAGAAAACTATTCTGTGGAAAGTGTCAATGTTCCACAGGAGAACGTTCAAGACAAATGGAGCTGCATGCCACAACCAACATCATCAGCCAACAAAAACCACAAAACCCATCCACCACCTTGCATCTATTTCATTATTAAAGTTTGTCTAAGTATGTATATATTTATCATATATTGAAGGAGAAAGATTATATATGTTCAGGATATTTATAATTGTATATGTTTATATTGTATAAGGTGCTATGCAAAAAACAAAAAACAAAAAACAACCTTTATGTATGCTTAGCATTTCCTCACAATACAACTGACAATACATGTGCTTGAGGACTTTATCAGAACCAGGTGAGGAGTTTTGGCAGGTGAAGTTATGCATTTTAAAATATAATTATCTCCATAGTTATCACCCCATCCTTACAACCTGCAACAAAACACATTCCAAACAAATTAGAAGACAAAGCAATGGTGTATGACCTCTTGGGGAAGGGGGGGGGGGACCCACCACACTATACTTGCTTTCTAGCCCAAGAATAAACTACACTAATGACCATCTTCAAAGCTCAAGCACATGTATCTACACAGCACCTCCTCCTTAAACTCAAGGTCTCTCAGCATACATAGACTATTCACTGTTATGTTTTATGTTCATACATTGATACATATACTTAAGAGAGAGTTATACATAGCAATTAACATATACATATATCAATAGGATATGGGAGGATAGACAGCCATAATAGTAATCATTATCATAATCATAATAGTAGTAGTAGTAATAATAATAATAATACAATCCCTCACTGAAGCATACATTAAGATCATTCCAGAAACCCCAATGTATTCATACATGTTGAAATCCAGACAACTCCCAGCCTCAAATTCATAAAGTTTGCATTATTTCTAAGGTGTTAATGTGCTAACAGTAAGATTTACAGGTATTTCTTTCTTTGAGTTGGTGTTATAGGCTGGGGGCAACCTCGCAAAACTGACATTTCTGGAATGACCCTCACAGAAGCGAGAAGAAAAATCACTAGTCATCTAATCAGCAATACAAGTCATATAGCATAGTTCAATAACAACAGGTTCTATGTAATTAATACAAGGTCAGGCTATATTTTTTATTAAGCTTTAACTGCTAGGTTATCAATAATCATTAGTAGTATAGTAAATATGTATGTCCACCATACGTATGGACAGGGCTTACTAAAAGTAGCAAGGTATATCATGAATGTATATATCTTTTTTTGGAGGGAGTATAATTACGCATAGGCACACCATGTCAACTTTATCTGCCTAAAGTCCTCCATGTTCAAATTCATTCAGGTTCATTGCCTGAAATGAGAAAATATTAGTAATGGAGAACTATTGTGGATCTGTTTAAAGTTGAACTGTTAAGAATTCAAGAACTCATTTTCGAATATAGCCTAGTGAGAGCCAAAGTTTTACAATGGCACAGGATAAATAATCTCAAACAAGTCTAATTCAAAAAATGTATGCTTCTTAAACTTCAATCAAAGCAATCACATTACTTCACAAAGCTATAATAACAGTAAAGTATCTTATATCTGACTGGTCAGATCTTATTATAATGGAGGAGCAGACTGTTATCCAATCACTGCTCTCAATTACCTTCTTTACTTATTACAAAACACTGCCCCTTTCACAGCTCAGTCAGTGGAAACTGAAGGTAAAGGCAAGTTTGTGCACACAAGACTGGATGGTGAATAGACAGGCAGCAAACCTACATGCTAATACTATAAAGAAAGAGCCAGACAGGCAAAGGATAACTCTTTTGGAGGGCCTTTACTGTCTATACAATCATTTTCTTCTGCCAATATGGCAAGAATACAGAAAAAGGAACCACTTGAATGTTAAACAGGCATAATTTGGTTTAGGAATTTCAAATGACCTTAAATTACATAGGCTGTCATTACTGGTTTGCATACAAAACACACAGCCAAGTGTAATGTCAACAAATGTATTTGGGCATGAATGTTTGTTCACTATCACCATGTTAGGCTTACAGTCAGACTGCCAGCAGGAGATTACAGTGCTTCCTGAAGTTGCACTGAAGGGAATGGAGAATACAAACTGACTGGTTCTCATGACAGGAAGCCTCATCCAGGTAGTCACAAGGCCTACCACTGAATGCTTTGGTCAGGGTCACAGTTCCCCACTTCCTGACATGCGCCGCCCAGCCTGTCAATCAGAGCCACAAACAGAATCAGACAGACAGCACACTATAAAAACAGGCAAGATCACCAAGGCCACGACTAAGACAGCACAGGTTGCACAAATTCCATGCTTACAGATTCCTTGCAGTACATGATTTGAGTCATATACTACAGGATTTTGCAAGCGTTTAGCTCAGGGGTGTCCAATCTTGTCTGCAAAGGGCCGTTGTGGGTGCAGGTTTTCGTTCCAATCAAGCAGGAGCCACACCTGATTCAATTAATCAGTTGAGCTTGGCTTTCAATAGACTCCAGTGTGGCTTCTGCTTAGCTGAAATGAAAACCTGCACCCACACTGGCCCTTTCCGGATAAGATCATATACCCCTAGCTTAGATCTACTGAAGTAGATCAACATTTAAGGTGCAATCAACTCATCAAAATTATAACTCAAACAGCGAAACATCAGTACTATAGAGGCCAGTCACCCACCACTGACTCAGTATAATCAGTTGGCATGGCATTCTGTTTTTCTTCAGGAGGTGGAGTCATCAGGGGGCCATCTGGTCGACGGTTCTGATTGGTCAGTGATAGCCATAAATCATACATCTGCTGCATGTCCCTCACTGTAAGTGAGATAGAAAAGTATTTTTTACACGACGAAGCAATAATGTGTAATAACAGCTTCACTTTAGTCTTCCATGAAGAATGAATGCATGATACTCACAACTGTTGTTCTTCATGTAGGTCCACACATCTCTTTCTTCTGAACTGTGCGCAAAAGAGCAATTCCCAATATAGTGGCACTTCTTCTGTTTCATCACATGAACACACATCTACAAACACAAAAATTTAACCATGTTATGATTCTTAAGTGTGAAGCCTTGCTGTAAATAATCCGCTTTAAATTCCTACATTCACAAATCACTTAAAACTTGGATAGACTTTCTATGATAGAAGAAAAATAAATAAATAAAAATGTTCTCCTAAAATTAGGACAAATGCATGTAGCTACCTACATGGCTAACGGAGAAAAGAAAGAGCTTAGAACTTACATCATACTGCTGGGGGTAAGTCCGAGAGAAAGGAAGTGGCCGTACAACTACCCACTTTTTCTTCTCAAATGATTTTACCAACAGTACCCGGCGCTCTTTTGTCCAGCTGGAAGTAGAAATGAGCAAAGGTGAGGATATGTAAAACAGACAAAATGCAGTCCATTATTCAGACCCTCCAGGATTTTCTGGAAACGTAGATTTTCTGGAGATTTGGGCAAAGAACCCTCTTCAATTCACATGCGTCGAACGAACATGAGTGCAGCTAAACGGTCTTCATTTACCAACATCACTGCGAAAGATAAATTTAAGTAGAAAAAAAATCTGCAAATTGCATCACAAATTTAGAAAACATCCGCAGCACAAAAAAAATAATAATAAAAAATAAATAAATAAAAATGTATAAATCCTGTATGGACTGATTATTTTAAAGACATGATGCCTTTGAATCATAGAAGATTCCACATGTATCTGACTTTAAAGGATTACATTTTACATACAGTATATTAGTCATTACATTTTTGTTTTAGTCACACTAACCACAAGTGACAAGCAACCTTCCATTACCTATTGGAGTGCACAGGTCAGATTTTGATTTCAAGCAACATCAGAACTAAGATTTATTGTTTCCAATAAAATTAAATTCTACGATATGCAACAAATCCAACTGAATGGCTCCCGTAAATAGTTAGGTCCATATATATTTGGACACTGACAAATATGTTACGAAAAACATACACAAGTTATAGTTAAACAATGAATATGGGCTTAACGTGCAGTCTCATCTTTAATTTAAAAGTATTCACACTGATGGAAGGGTTTAGGAATTATAGCTCTTTCATATTTAGCCCCCTCTTTTTCAAGGGACCAAAAGTTATTGGACACTTGACTCAAAAGCTGTTTCGTGGACAGGTATGGGCTATTCCATCGTTATTTCTTCATCCTTCATTAAGGGTGTAAAATGTCTGGAGTTGATTCCAGGTGTAACATTCGCATTTCAAATGCATCTCACCTGTTTCATTTAAAATCCATTGTAGTGGCATACAAAGCCAAAATTATAGTGTCACTGACCAAATATTTGCAGATCTGACTGTACCTCAGCCCTGTCATATAGCATTACATCCTACCCACACTTGGCTCATATGAACCTTACTCTCAACAGAGTCTGCTCAAATGAACAAAAATGGAGCTTAAATTTATAAATATCACTTCAGTGCAGTTTCCAGCACAGATAAAGATAACAGCCAAGAATTTAATAATATTAATGGCACTAATGGATTAGGTAACAGACTGGTCAGATGTATAGGTATGTGAGTATCATTGTAATCACTGTATTACACTAATCCTTTTCTGGGATTGAAGCACTGTCTTCATTTCATAATAAAGCATGAAATTGGCTTCATGAATTTGCTGCGAAAGAATAGAGAAAAATATATCCCACAACAAAATTTGTGCAAAGCCTTGGCATTAGGCTCAGTAGTAGGTTCACCTGTGTTTGGCTTTTGCAGTGCAGTATTTAAGTGCCTTGTCCGGCTCATTGACCTGGCCCTCCCTCCAGCACTGGCCACATACAAACTTCATCTTGAGGTTGAGCCCACGTCCTCGGCCACACGTGCCTCCTCCTGAGCCTCCACCTCCAAAACTGTCACCGCCCACTCCAACCCCTCCTCCGGTCCCAAAACCAGAATTACTGCTAGTGCTGCTGGTTTGATGAGGCATGTGCATGGGCTGAAAGACACAAAGTGGATGAGGCAAATCAAGAGTATAGAATCACACTAAGCCGATTTTTAAAAACTTTTTGGAAGGATGAATGAAAATGATTAGGAACCTAGGCAAATTTTTCTGTAAATAAGAGATGACCAATCAAAACTTTGAGAGACTAACCTTCTGTCTTTGTGCATTCTGCTCCAGTCTTTGCCAGTGTCTCTTAGACTCCTGCACCATCTCCTCATGGGTGATACCTAATCATGCATGTTTTCAGACAAAGGTTAAAATTTCTCTTCTTATTCTGACTAAATCTCGCAGCATTCTGCACGATTTCTTTCATTAGCTTATTTACTTTGAGGCTGTATTTGTCACTGTAAATGAGCCCTGTCGAGAACACGCCTCGACATCACCGTTGATCATGTGCACAAGAGTACAAAGAAATCAGCCTTTCCGGAATGTTTGTAAAACTGGCGGAAAATTAGTTTACGCAAACATTTACACACAAGTTTACTCCGTTATTAAAATAAATGAGCTAAACGAGGCCCAATTTGAGCAACGAAGTATTTGTGTATTTTGTACCTGTATCCTGTTGCAGCACCCAGCACTTGAGCTCGATAACCGAGTGAGCGAAAGAACAGCTGTCTTCCCTCTGGCAGCCGTAGCGCACCTCATGGCGGCATACATCAAACTGGCATAGTGGATGGAGCGGACGAATCTTACTGTAGCGCACATTGGCTGAGCGTACCACGTGCACCAGGCACCTACCATCCCACATGCAAAGCACACACACAAACAAACAAAATGTATCAGTGGGGTCAAAACCTACTGATAAAGGACTGTATTTGTAAAGGACTGTAAAGGAATGTATCTGCAAGAATACAGATGGATATCATCTGTATTCTTGCAGACGATAAATCATCTGAACATTTAATTTAAGAGCCATGTTGATTTATAAAAGTGCAGAGAAGAAGAAAAAAAAATTTCAATCAGAAAGGTGGCTTACTTGTTATCATCAAAAGGATGCTTCGCAGTCAGGTTGGAGCAGACACCTAGATTCTCTTTGCTGCGCTTGCTTATAATACGAGGCTTACTGTCAAAACATTCCTACAATAAAACAAGGACAGAAGAAGAAACCATAGAAATCAGTTTCAGATAAACATTTATGTTCAAAATGAGCTTTTAAATGTATATGAGTTTTGTGGAACCATGTTGAACTACCTCACAGAGGAACATGAACATGCCCATATGAATCTGCAACAAGCGCGTGACACTAAGTGCTCGTCTCTCATTTGTGCCCAGGGGGTCAAATAATAGCTCTCGACTTAAAGCTCCTTTCCTCTCCTGGGTCCACACATCTATCTCCTCCTGGCAATAGGCAAATGTGCAGTTTTCTCCATACTGGCACTCCTGACGCTCCTGCACTTCTGCATGGAGAGGTGCAAAAACTTCAGCAAACTCATACAAATCAATTGGATTCAAAATGAGTGTGTGGGGGGATTGTGGAAAACAAAATGAAATGACAGTCATGACATTTATGGCATGTAAATAGGGAAATACCTTTGCAAAGAACAAATGCTCCAAGGAAGTTATTGCGAGCAGGTCGAGGTCGTATCCTCTTCCAAGTGGTGTCTTCAGATGATTTTAGTCGACAGAGCAGCACGTCTCTTTTACAGCGATGAGCTGCTTCGGGCTGATACTTGTAATCCATGACTCGAGGACCTACATCAGGAGCAAATAAACTTTGCTTGTTAAATGCAATGCAGATATAATACATGGAATATAACTTCAGCACTGACAGACTCATCTATCTCTCTCTCTCACACACACACACACACACACACACACACACACACACACACACACACACACACACACACACACACAGAAAGTACCTATGCGACTGTAGCAGGCATGACAGGCCTGTCTGAACTCATGGGTGGCAGCCAGTGGATTCTGGGACAAGAGGGAAAGGTTGGTTGCAGCTGAGCCATTCTACAGAGACCATAAATCAAAAATAGCTTGTTGGGAAAAAAATGTACTTAACCAAAAAGTAAACAGATGAGCAGCTGTCTATGAGGGGAACTGAAAGACTGAATAATGAGTGAAATAAAGTGCTTACTGAGTGAATGGTACTATGGTTCCGTAATCCAGAGAAGAAACTGCTAGAGACTCTTCCTCCTGAGTGTATCAAGAGGAAATAAACATAACGCAAACAATACTTCATTACAATATTAAAAATATTAAGCAGTTCTGTAATTATTTCAAAGTTTAACACACATCAGTATCTACATAAGAAAAAGAGATTAAAAGGGATGAAAGGACGTGATATTAAATATCAATCAGTGCAGACACTAAATTGGAATGCTGTAATTAACATCAGGTTTACTGATTTATTTTATGCTGTGAGTGTGAACAATGTCAGAGAACATAACACAGATCACACACAACCTGTCTAAAGTTTGGAGACACTTGACTGAAATGTTTCTCATGATCTTAATCTTTTGATCTGAAGGTGTATGATTAAATGTTTGAAATTGGGTGTTAGACAAATATAATTGTGGCAACATTCATTTCTTTCAATGGAAAACTAACATTTTATTTACAATTTATTTTTTTTAACGGATGAACAAAAAGCAGCCAATGTGTCCAGTGTAGGTGGGAACTCCTTTAATACTGTTTAAAAAGCATCACAGGGAGATTCCATAAGATCTTGATTGAGAAAATACAAAATTATTTTGGATTTATCATAGCATAACTCCCATAGTTCCATTTGTGTTATTCCAGAGTTTTGATGACTATTATTAATCTAAAACATGGAATAAAAAAATGTAAATAAAGATTGAGTGTCTAAACTTTTGACAGATAGTGTCAAACAGAATTGCAACAGAATTCCACTAAAATGACAATGATGTTGCACATAAATTAGTAATAGAAGCTTGCAAAGTCTCAGCTCAGATATTTAGAGTCAGCCAATACACAAAGCTCTGATATATCACAACAAAAACTAAAAAAGGGGATTCAGTGCATTCCTACAGCTAACGCAGCTGTAACATAAGATTACCTGGTAATGTATACTCGGAGAGAGAGTCAAGACTTTGTGTGCCAAGTGATTCAGCTCTAGCCCGGCCAACAGCTTCCCCAGCCCCAGCAGTGAAAGGGAGGAGAGACTCCATGGCTTGTGAGCTCTCACTCTGGCCAAGTGCTGAAAAAGAGTCCAGCTGAGTGAGGGGGTTGATGGTGGAGCCAAAATAAGGGGGAGTGAGCGGGGATGAAGAGGCTGGGAGCGCAGAGGGGTAGGCAGTACGCAACCCTACAGCTGTGTTTGGGAGGTTAGTAGGAATGGCACCTTGAACAGGGTTCTGATGGAGACAATGAAAGAAAGAAAGATTTAGTCAATTAACAAAACCATGTTTAAAAAGCACAGTAAACTTTGAATACAACATTTATTTCAAGAACATATTTTACATCTCAATGTATTTCTGTTTTGTGAAGCTTAGGTCTAACTGTAATACAGTTCAGAAACTTATAGCTAACTGTGTGCATGTGACTGGAAAGAACCAAATAATGTGTTCATTTGGTAGACAACACTTTAGAATATGTCAAATATGTGACCATGCTAGCAACGGTTGAGAAAGGTTGTTGAGAACTGTTCAGCCCTACGACCCTAAAGTGTTGATTATGGACTCACCACGCTGACATCAGCTCCTTTTTCCAGCAGACTGTCCAGATTCGTAGTCATAACACATTCACCCACATCCTCAGACACTGGCACAGAATACTGCACCTGCCCCGTGGACCCCTGACTGGGGCTCTCAGGGGTGTCCTGGGGATCTATGGGACTCAGCGAGGGCATTGCAGGGTCATCACTGACAGGGATTGGGGTGGCCAAAGGTGCAGGGATGCACTGGGCGTTTGACAAATCTGGGCATCATTAAAATCAGGGTCACACACACTCAACTATGCAATTGTTTAAAAATGCCAAATGAAATATTGTCATCTAGAAGCAAAGCAATATTTTCACATCTATATTCGAGTATCTTAAAATGCAGCTGTACCTGACCCAATATCTGTCAGCGATTCGAGACCATTTGAGGATGTCTGAAGATTCAGTATAGAAAAAATTGGAATAAATGACTTTACACAAACTATGTCTATACATTGATGCAGATAGAAGCCTATATTTACCTCCCCTGCAGAAGGTGTAGTTTCCCCATTACTTGCTGGGCCAGATGTTGTGGATTCAACCTGGACATATATTTTTTAAATATTTAAATAAATAAATAAACAAACAAACAAACAAACAATACATACTGATACAGACTTCCTCTAAAACCTTGCACTGCCTTTCATTCGTTTTCTCACAAATACCATAAAGAATGGGTATAGGTTACATACCTGAGGGCTAACATAAGCTTTACGAATTTTCAGGCCAAGTTTGTTGGCCAGGTCCTTAGCCAACTCACTGACTTGTCTGTCCTGAATTGATGACATAACAAAAACATCCATGTCTAATTAATACATCAGATATTGTTGTGATCAACAGCTTTTTATGCAGTGTTAATTTACTTATTTTTACCACTTATGCGAATTATGGCTTCTAGCAGGGATGTAATAATATGCCACACTGTAGCTTGAGAAAAATGACATTTTCCACGTTGATTCAATCCAGGCTAAAGAAATCACAGCAGCAACTGGGAAGTTCATAGCTGCGGACATGAGACACTACTCGGTAGTGGTGAACCCAAGATTCAAAAACAAATCTAGCTCTACACCAGTAAAAGCTTGGTTAAGGAGAGAATGCTTCCCCATATTATGACAGCTACCCATCAGGTATGGTGAAGGAAACAAAGCTCTTATTCTGAGACATGTGAAGCCAACTACCACATTTTGTTTAATCTGTTCATGCTATGTACATCACAGGCCTTTATTTGCACCTGAAGCTACGTTTACATATAGCCAGATCATGCAATAATAATCTGACTAGAATAATAAATGTTCATGTAGACATCTAAAACTGAATAAGAGTTTCAAATAGATCACAGTAGGTACTTATTTGCTGCTTTTGTTTTTGATGATGCAGCATACAAAAACAGTCCTGTGTGGGAACATACATGTAACATGGTTAACCTCTCATTATAGTAATGACTTGTCACATGTCTATATATTTAATATGATTCACATGTTCTGTGCATGTAAATGGGGATTTTCCTCAGTGTCTGCTTTGGGTGCATATAAATAGTTCATCTGCAACTGGAATTAATTCATTTGGATTAATACAAATACTTTCATGTCGATATAGGCAAGATAACGTACGTGAGGAGAAGCGAGCAGGCACCCAGTGCCACACTCGTAGGCCTCTCTGAATCGACCCAGCTCTCTCAAGCACAGTGCCTTCCTGTAGAGTGCTCTCCGGTTGCCCTCAGACACAGCCAGAGCACAGTCACAGTCCTGCACCCCCAGCTCATACTCTTCCTGAACAATGACAAGAGCAGAAACCGAAGAGAATCAATTTCAATCAGAGCACGGCCTCTGCTCAAAAGCAGACAAGCACATCATTTCACAATGCAAGGTTAAGGGTGTTCAACGACTGAAGGTGGAAAGAACATGATGTATACACTCACAAGGCTGTAGTGTGCAGATGCTCTGTTCACGTAGAGACTTTCAAGCAGCTCTGGAGGAATGACCAGCGCTTCAGACTGAGCATATCGAGCTACATTCACACCTTCGCTGTAGTGCACAGCTGCCTGCCTCCAATCTCCATCACGAAACACTGTGTTACCTTCGTCCAGCAAATTGCACACTAACTGAGTCAAAAACGTCTGCAAAGTAGAGAGGAACATGGAATTATTACTCAAAATAACAACACTGCCAAGAAATATGCATTAGACTGAGAAATTAGATGACGCACTGACCTCATAACCATCAGGATCAGGGAAAGGCAGAGATGATCTGCAGAACCATAATACAAGATCATTAAACAACAAATCTGTAATCTCTAGCATGCAACAGGCAGCAAAAAAGACACAAAATAACATACTGAATGAATCCCAGGGCTTTCTCTATTTCTTCTTTGCGCTTCAGTCTCTCTGGATCCATTGCTATAAAATGGAAGGGGGGTTACTGATAATTAACATTTGAAAGAACACTGCATCAAATGTAACAGAAAACAATTTAAATACACCGTGTCCTAATTATTAACACATTTACTTTTACTTGTTATTTGTGTAGAAAACAGCTAGTAATTCAAAGCTTGGATAACGTGTACATTTCTAAACGTTGGTTTATATATACATATACACACACATTATATATATATACATATATATACACATATATACACATATACACATATATACACACACACACACATATATATATATATATATATATATATATATATATATATATATATATATATATATATATATATATATACACACACATATACACACATGCATACATATATCAATCACATGTCTGTGTGTGTACAAAACCTAGCTGTCTTTACAGCACATACACAAGACTGCTGTCTAACTATGGCTTTTCGGAATTTGTTTAAAAAAAAATAGGAAGAAAAAATATAAATAAATAAATAAAATGCTAAACCTCTTTGTCCGCTCGGTACGCCTCGCTTTTTGTTCACTTTAATCATTGTAAAAAGAAAACAAGCACTACCAGCTAAAAGAAACCTGCCTGCTAACCTAAATAAATGTTTATACTGCTGTATAAACTCTGACTGGCTGCAGCAGGGTAGATGAAGCTGAAGGGTTAGCTGAAGGGGTAGTGTTAGCTATAGGGTTAGCTGAAGGGGTAGTGTTAGCTATAGGGTTAGCTGAAGCGGTAGGATTAGCTATACGGTTAGCTGAAGCGGTAGGGTTAGCTATACGGTTAGCTGAAGCGGTAGGGTTGGCTGAAGCTGTAGGGTTGGCTGAAGCTGTAGGGTTAGCTGAAGCTGTAGGGTTAGCTGAAGCTGTAGGGTTACCTATAGGGTTAGCTGAAGCGGTAGGGTTAGCTGAAGCGGTAGGGTTAGCTATAGGTTTAGCTGAAGATGTAGGGTTAGCTATATGGTTAGCTGAAGCTGTAGGATTAGCTATAAGGTTAGCTGAAGCTGTAGGGTTAGCTACAGGATTAGCTAGTCTGAGAGGCAAAACTAGCAGTAGTTACCTGTTAACTTCTTAAGTATACTCTCAGCGTTGAGCTATAAACATTTCAGTGTTACAAATGATGTGAGCAGTTTTGGATCAGAATTCATGTCGGGCATGCCCTGGGCGGAGAACCATTTCATTACCGAATTGAAAGTGTCCGCTGTGGTGAAATATTGCGCTGTTCTGTGTAAACTGGCGCTGGCTAAAAGGCTACACTACACTCCCGGACCGGGCCTGTAACAACACGGAACCGAACAACCCTCTCCTGCGTTCGCCAGCTATCCAACTCCTGTAGTAGGCAGCTGGCTTTGCTTTCTACTTACGCAGAAATCTATACACTTGAACGCAGAGACAAATAGAAGCCCATTATTACTGCACGGTGTTTTCTTGCACGGTGTAGCATTAGCAAGGTTAGCTTCGGGTAGAAGTTGTGCATTAGGAAATCAAACTCCACATTCAACACCACCAGGATGATATAAACCGCTGGTTCTCAGTAAGCCGCTTTCAATCGAACCAAATGAACAGCGTTTATTGATTATTTTCTTAAGGCAGTATATGATTTAAGTCCGCGAACGTCGACTAGACAGAGATAATTAAAACAGCGGCGTGTTTTGTGCACATTAGCTCACCCACCTAGGGCAAATCGTGTTCACTTCCACAGTCTGTTCTAAACACCAGTGAATTCCGTATAAAAAAAACAATGATTCAGGAAGTCAATGTCGCGCGACTTCTGTCTTTATTCTCTTTGTGTAATCCTTTCCGAGTATCCTTTTGCTGAAAATTAACGTTACCAAATGTAGACGGAACATGTGAGACTTCCCTGTCGATTTCTCTAAGTTGTGCCCAAGTTGAATTGGGCCGGTAAGTGGAGACGGCGGGTCCTAAAGAGAGCCGATAGGAGAGCATTCTGAAAATAAACGCCGGCAGTAGGGGGCGCTGTTACAGAGCCGGTGTCCTGACATTTCATCCTACCTGTCAGATTATCCTACCAGGATTTACTGCGCATGCGCACAACACCTTTTTCTACTTGTGCGTGGACGTATTCATGTAAAGTACATTTTTTGACTCTTTTTTGTTCATTTTTACTACTTGCGCATGGATTAAAATCTCATCAGGTCTTTTGCACTGTCAGTTCTTCCTACCTATTTATTTTATATTGGTAGGTCAGTCTGATAGGGTATTCTGCACTGTAAAATCATCCTACCTGTTTATTTTATATTGGTAGGTCAGTCTGATAGGATATTCTGCACTGTAAAATCATCCTACCTGTTTATTTTATATTGGTAGGTCAGTCTGATAGGGCATTTTGCACTGTAAAATTATCCTACCATTGCCTAATATGAATCTTCAGCAAAGTTACACTGAATTATTTTAGATAGTCGCAGAATCCACGGTAGGATTTTTCACTGTGGTAGGATAGATTGATAGATGTCGCTATAATTTTGTGCTACGGTACAAAAATCTGACAAGGTAGGACAAATCGACAGAACCCCGGCTCAAAGACTGTACAGGTGCCTCTCAATACTCAGATTGATGCTTCTTTGTTTCCTCACTCCTCCGTCCTCCATCCCGTGACCCTGAAATTGATTGACGTCAACCATTTTGAAGGACATATAAATTCTATAATTGCACTGCGAGGAGGCAAGGAACAAGGACTGAGGAAGCTTCCAGAGAAGACACTAGGAGCGAGGATACACAGGTGTATCCTATGCAGAAGAGTTTCTTGTCGAAAAACCTTACGCATGTATAAATTCTCTTCCTCCTTTACATCTCCCACAATCTGAATGATGATGTATCTTTGATGATGTTGATGGAATTTTGTGTGAAATATAATTAAACAATTATATGCTTACAATGAGTATTGTAATTAATTGATCCTTTCATGTTTGGATATGCAAAGCTGCACAAAAGATGCGATAATTTATGTATTTTTCATTAATTCATTGTTGAATAACCCAGAAATTTCAGATACTATCAGTGCATTTTGCTTTATTAAGAATGTTGTTATTAACCAAGCTCCAACAAAATAATAGAACATAAAAAAAAGAAAAAGCATAATGGCAGATCCCTGAAGCATAGTGAGGTAATCCAGCTGGTCACAGTCATCATTAATTGACGTCGCTTTGAAGTGACGCTTGAGAGAGTGAGGATATTCCATTCGACTTGCTTCGGTTCCTCTCTCCTGGAATCTCATTCTTGCTTTCTTCCCTCACATCCTAAGGGGGTGGAGCTAAGATACAAGGAAAGGAAATGAGGATGTACAAATAAGAAATGAGAAGCACCCTATATACGAGTGGACAGCATGGCGCCATTTACTGCCATTTTGCAGTTTTGAAGTCTTTTTGGAGTTGAAATGGGAATCGACATATTGCAAAATTTGCAGCTAGAGTCTGTGCAGTAGAGACTGTGGAGCCAGGGAGAAGTAGATATGACCAGCCGGACAGTAGGTCCACCTCTCACCTGCTCATATTAGCGATGGACACAATACAGTGAGGGAAAAAAGTATTTGATCCCCTGAAGAATTTGTACGTTTGCCCTCTGACAAAGAAATGATCAGTCTATAATTTTAATGGTAGATTTATTTGAACAGTGCGAGACAGAATAACAACAAGAAAATCTAGAAAACGCATGTCAAAAATGTTATAAATTGATTTGCATTTTAATGAGGGAAATATGTATTTGACCCCTCTGCAAAACATGACTTGAGTACTTGGTGGTAAAACCCTTGTTGGCAATCACAGAGGTCAGACGTTTCTTGTAGTTGGCCACCAGGTTTGCACACATCTCGGGAGGGATTTTGTCCCACTCCTCTTTGCAGATCTTCTCCCAGTCATTAAGGTTTCGAGGCTGACGTTTGGCAACTCAAACCTTCAGCTCCCTCCACAGATTTGGGATTAAGGTCTGGAGACTGGCTAGGCCACTCCAGGACCTTAATGTGCTTCTTCTTGAGCCACTCCTTTGTTGCCTTGGCCGTGTGTTTTGGGTCATTGTCATGCTGGAATACCCATCCACGACCCATTTTCAATGCCCTGGCTGAGGGAAGGAGGTTCTCACCCAAGATTTGACAGTACATGGCCCCGTCCATCGTCCCTTTGATGCCGTGAAGTTGTTATCCTTGGAGAGCTCTTTGGTCTTGGCCATGGTGGAGAGTTTGGAATCTTGATTGATTGCTTCTGTGGACAGGTGTCTTTTATACAGGTAACAAGCTGAGATTAGGAGCACTCCCTTTAAGAGTGTGCTCCTAATCTCAGCTCGTTACCTGTATAAAAGACACCTGGGAACCAGAAATCTTTCTGATTGAGAAGGGGTCAAATACATATTTCCCTCATTAAAATGCAAATCAATTTATAACATTTTTGACATGCGTTTTTTCTGGATTTTTTTGTTGTTATTCTGTCTCTCACTGTTCAAATAAACCTACCATTACAATTATAGACTAATCATTTCTTTGTCAGTGGGCAAACGTACAAAATCAGCAGGGGATCAAATACTTCTTTCCCTCACTGTATGTGAGCTCACAGGCTGATATTACCTGAAGTGAAACTTAAGGTGGTCTATCGGCCAACTCCTAGTGGCAAATACAGCATTATTAATTCATATGTAAAATGATCAGTTGTATTTGTATAATTTTCACAGGTATATTGATTTTACCGTTGTCTGGAAAAGATTTTGAGATTTGAGTCATGAAAGATTGAGCTACCATTTGTTATCTAGTTGTCCTTATCCATCATTTAAATAAAAGTAATGTAAGTAGAAGTAGCTAACATAAGGCACCACCTGTGAAAATATACTGTATACTATGATCGATTTTTTTTAGGAAAAAAATCACGACTCTCACACAAATCATCTAGCTGACACCTGCAGCAAAATACCCATCTGAATGGAGAAGTGCGCTTTTATACTCCACTCCTTCTATTGGTGGAGTTCATTTAAAAAGGAGTGACTGACTAAACTTACCGAACTACTTCAAGTGTTAAATAAGTCATCCATTCATCCATCCATCCACCTACACAGGGGTGTCTGGACCCTATCCCAGGGAAGTCAGGGCACAAGGCCGGGGACACCCTAGACGGGGTGCCTACCCATCACAGTAAGTCATACACAGTCAATTGTAAATTATTATAAAATGTAGCTAGTGTTAGCTGCCTTGGTTTACTCCATGGCAGCTGCCTTGGTTTATCACTTTGTTCACTCATGTTGGTTTGCTAGTTATATCAATACAACAAACTACCTTAGAAATCAAAATGTGCAATATACCAGAAAAACTAAACAAAAAACCTGTTAGAGCAGCTTACCAAAGAACAAGACATGCCTTTTCTACGGAACTGTCAAGAGCTTTAGTTGTGTGCTGGAAAGTGTGTGTGACTTCCTGAGGCTCTGTCATTGTCAAACCTGTCAATCACTTTATCAACCACACCATTTTATTTATCACCAAATAATTACTAAAAAAAAACACGTTTATTGTTAGGAAAATGCCCTAAAAGCAATCCAAGAGCTTCTTAAGGCAAATAAATGAAATGTTCTTAAACGTCTGATGACTTCAACCCAATTGAGCATGTGTTTCGCTTACTGAAGGCAGAAAGACCCACAAACAAGCAGCAACTGAAGGCAGCTTCAGTAAAGGCCGGGCAAAACATCTCAATGGAAGAAACTCAGCATTTGGTGATGTCCACGGTTCCAGACTTCAGGCAGTCACTGACTGCAAAGGATTTGCCTCCAAGTATTAAAAATAATCCTAATATTTATGATTGTTAGTTTGTCCAAATACTTTTAAGCATGTGGAAATGAAGGTACTCTGTAAAAAATGGCTGTAATTCCTAAACGGTTAACACAATATTTTTCTTAATCCCTTGAATTAAAACTGAAGGTTTACACTTCAATCTCATTTTGATTGCTACAGTGGCTTAGTGGTTAGCACGTTTGCATATTCTCCCTGTGCTGTAGGGGTTTCCTCCGGTTTACTCTCCCAGTCCAAATACAAGCATGGTAGGCTGATTTGCATGTCCAAAATGTCCATAGTGTATGAATGGGTGTGTGAATGTGTATGTGATTGTGTCCTGTGATGTATTGGCACCCCGTCCAGGGTTTACCCCGCCTTGTGCTCTATGCTCAATGGGATATGCTCCAGCTTCCCCACGGCCCTGTAGGATAAGCGGTATAGAAGATGCATGCATGCATTTCATATCCACTGTGGTGGTGTCCAGATGCAAAAGTGTGAAAATTGTGTCACTGTCCAAATACCTATAGATCCGACTGTGCTTATATAACCACTTTGCTGTTCTGCCTACATGGCCAAAAGTACCATTGTCATGATGAAACAGTCTTGGGGCCTTTAGGGCCACTGAAGGGAAATCTTAATGCTACAGCATCCAAAGATATTCTAGACAAGTGTGTGCTTAAAACTTTGTGGAAACAGTTTGGGGAAGAAACTCATATGGGTTTAATGGTCACGCGTCCACATACTTTTGGTTGTGCCGTGTAGTGTTCAGTCCGTTCTGCGGTTCAGCACCACAGAATGACCTAAACTCAGAAGACTAGCAGTTACTTTCCGGTAGATTTCTGGCTTTTCGTTTATTTACGCGTGACTAAAAGAAGGCCTCGTGTGTACTTCGTTAAACGGGACTTTTGTTGAATACGGATGCGTGTCCGCTGTTGCTAAGCGCCCCCGGAAGTAGCCCGATGTTTACACATTTTTGTTCCGTCGGAAAACAACCGTAAACCAGCTGTCTGGGGGAGAAAAAACAATAAAAATGTAAAATCTAAACGCATTTCCAGCAGAAATCTTTGAGTCTTTGAGTAGACATACTTCTCCGTGTATTACCAGGCTCTCACCACGCTTTCGACGGACTTGCGTGTAGTAACTGTAACTAGCTTTGAAGTTAATGTTGAAAAAGAGCGTCTGTTGTTTTACGCTTTTGGACGGGTAAAAGTAACGGTTAAACATCTGTTTCTGTAGCTGTGTGTTACTGATATTAATATCACTGCATCTCTGTTGAATCTTGTTGATGGTCTTGCTCACATCTTTGCTCGGTTTGCTTTATTTCTCTGCCAGTTTCTACATCCATCTATCAGTTAGACTAAAATGCCTCTTTTTGGCAACACGTTCAGCCCCAAGAAGACTCCACCCCGGAAATCAGCATCTCTCTCTAACCTCCATACAGTAAGACATAAATAATGTGACTACATTCAAGTCTTTCTTTCCTTCTTTCTTTACTACAGAGATTAGTAATATATTAGTAATAATAGTTCTTAATAATAATAATAGGCTAATATCTGTTTGTAGTAATAATAGTGTCCCCAAACACACACACAACATCTCCATTAGTACTCAATAAATCCACACACTAGTACACAACCTTTTGTTTTTGTTTGTTTTTCTGACAGCTGGACCGGTCCACTAGGGAGATTGAGTTAGGGCTGGAGTATGGAGCTCCTATGATGAATATTGGAGGTCAGAGCTTGAAATTTGAAGATGGACAATGGATTACAGGTAAGACTTTCCTCCCGATAACCAAACACACGAAAGCCACTTGTGCACTGTTGTTTTATTTATTATTGTGAAGTGCTTATTTGCCTTTTTTTTTGGTCACTTTGTCACAGAGTCAGGATCTAATATGTCTAGCAAGGAGGTGCAGAAACTGAAGAATAGGAATCTGCAATTAGAAGAAGAAAACAACCTTTTAAGGCTTAAGATAGAGCTTTTGTTAGATATGGTGAGTTAATGCTACCGCTTACAGGTACACACAATCCACAATAGATGTTATGAAATTAAGATTTGTATGTCCTTAATGTGTCCTTAAGAATTTAATGGTTAATTAAAAAAGACTTAACACTGAATAGGTAGTGATTATGCTTTCTGACTTGGATTCATGTAGGTTTGTTTCACAAAAAAGTTAGCAGGACAAATAGTGATTTTCTTTTAGGGCACAAATCAGCAGACATGGACATTCATTTTCTGTTCATGTGGGGTGTCAACCTTACGGCAATCCCAGACAGTATTTGCTCTGTGGTAGTTCAGCCCCTTGTCAAATCGAACTGATGCCTCTTGATCTACAGCCATTTATCTACATAATGATCACTTGCGGTATTTAAGATGAAAGCATCTTTTTTTGTTGTTATTCTATTTATTACATATTGACATTAAATTAAATCTCATCTCTGACAGCTCTCAGAAACCACAGCCATGTCACATCTAATACAGAAAGAATTAGATGACATGAAGAGTCAATACAAACAAAAGAAGTGATGGGAAGCATGGATTTCCGATGTTTGGGTTTTGGACGTGGGTTGTTCTTCAATGAAATGATTTCTACTATTTAAATATGAGACTTCACTTCTTGTGAAGTTTCTTATGAAATTGTGAATAAATAAAAAATAATTCATAAAACTGTGCTATGTTTGTTTAATGCTTTTTTCCCTTTACTAATTGTATAATCAATAAAAATAAATCGTTTTTTAGTCAAGGTTGAGTTCCCTTTCCTTTAATGGACCTCTGCTGATATTTTTCAGTGTTATGCTGTGTGTAAAGAAAATATTAGAGTCTAAAAAGGCTGTGTTAAAATATGAAAGTATGATTACAGAAAAAGCTATACTAAGACCATCAGAATAACAGCTATTATCATTACGTATTTATCAAAAAGCCTATATGTATATAAAATATTTATATTTAGTACTGAACATTCTGAAGGATGCAGTCAGGTAGAATGATCCTAGAACTCCAAATTAGTCAGCACTGTTCTCTTTCCTGAATACACTACCGCACTGTTTGCAGTTTCACTTCTTAAGAAAAGGAGATTACTTGGGTTGTGTGTGTTCTAAAATGTGCACACAGATTTGTGGGGATTGTTGTATGTGGTGCGAGGCACGTACAGTAAGATTATAAAGTCTGTACCTTTTTTAAGAAAGGTTTTTATTGCATCAGTTCCTAAAATGAATATGACCTTTTCACATTCAATTTTTTAAAATAAGGCTGCATGAATAATATTGAAGAAAATTGTTTTTGCAGAAAACACTATAAAGGGCTGTACGTACTACTTGAGTGAATATCAATGTTAGGGTCCATTTTGTTAAACAGAAACGTGACATGCACACTGTAACCATACAATACTGCAACCAGTAGCAGCTGACTCACTTGTTATCTAGATTAAATGTATTATTATCAATAGTAACAAGTAAACAAAGATTAATCTATGGTGTTGAGGAGGCTGTTTCAGAGAAATCAAGAGAAGGAGAACTGCTTTTGTGACAGTTATCTTTAGTTATATTAGTAAGTACTGGCAACAACATATTTTAATTGTTTGAACCCCCACCCCTCTGAACTGCCACCTGATTGGATCAGTTTCATGTAAGAGTTTCTAAAACAGCTTGAACATTATTTTCTAGAGCCATTTTTCAATATTATTATATATTTAGTCATGGCAGGGCACAAAATCATGGGTGTGTTCAGATCCAAGGTACATATACAGTATCTCACAAAAGTGAGTACACCCCTCACATTTTTGTAAATATTTGATTATATCTTCTCATGTGACAACACTGAAGAAATTACACTTTGCTACAATGTAAAGTAGTGAGTGTATAGCTTGTGTAACAGTGTAAATTTGCTGTCCCCTCAAAATAACAGCCATTATTGTCTAAACCGCTGGCAAAAAAATTGAGTACACACCTAAGTGAAAATGTCCAAATTGGGCCCATTTAGTCATTTTCCCCTCCTCTGTGTCATGTGACTTGTTAGTGATACAAGGTCTCAGATTTGAATGGGGAGCAGGTGTGTTAAATTTGGTGTCATCGCTCTCACACTTCCTCATACTGGTCACTGGAAGTTCAACATGGCACCTCATGGAAAATGAAAATAACTCTCTGAGGAGCTGAAAAAAGAACTGTTGCTCTACATAAGGATGGCCTAGGCTATAAGAAGATTGCCAAGACCAAGATTACAGCAGTTTAACAGAACAGGTTCCACTCAGAACAGGCTTCTTTGAGTTGAGTTGAGTACACGTGCTCAGCGTCATATCCAGAGGTTGTCTTTGGGAAATAGACGTATGAGTGCTGCTATATTGCTGCAGAGGTTGAAGGGGTCGGGGGTCAACCTGTCAGTGCTCAGACCATACGCCAAACACTGCATCAAATTGGCCATCAAAATGGCTGTCATACCAGAAGGAAGCCTCTTCTAAAGATGATGCACAAAAAAGTCCTCAAACAGTTTGCTGAAGACAAGCAGATTATGGACATGGATTACTGGAACCATGTCCTGTGGTCTGATGAGATAGATAAACTTATTTGGTTCAGATGGTGTCAAGCGTGTGTGTTGGCAAACCAGGTGAGGAGCACAAAGACTAGTGTGTCTTGCCTACAGTCAAGCATGGTGGTCGGACTGTCATGGTCTGGGGCTGCTAGAGTGCTGCCAGCACTGGAGAGCTACAGTTCATTGAGGGACCCATGAATGCCAGCATGTACTGTTACATACTGAAGCAGAGCATGATCAGTATGCAGTATTGCAGCATGATAATGACCTCAAACACACCTACAAGACGACCACCTCCTTGTTAAAGAAGCTGAGGGTGAAGGTGATGGATTGGCCAAGCATGTCTCCAGACCTAAACCCTATTGAGCATCTGTGGGGCATCCTCAAATGGAAGATGAAGGAGCACAAGGTCTCTAACATCTACCAGCTACGTGATGTTGTCATGGAGGAGTAGAAGAGGACTCCAGTGGCAACCTGTGAAGCTCTGGTGAACTCCATGCCCAAGAGGGTTAAGGCAGTGTTGAAAAATAATGGTGGTCACACAAAATACTGACACTTTGGGTCCAATTTGGACATTTTCACTTAGCGATGTACTCACTTTTGTTGCCAGCGATTTAGACATTAATGGCTGTGTGTTGAGTTATTTTGAGGGGACAGAAAATTTACACTGTTACACAAGCTGTACACTCACTACTTTACATTGTATCAAAGTGTCATTTCTTCAGTGTTGTCACATGAAAATGTATAATCAAATATTTACAAAAATGTGAGAGGTGTACTCACTTTTGTGAGATACCATATGGTATGGTGCACAGCTTTTAGAGGTCTCACAAGAGTTTCAAATATGTTACTTAGTGCATCATCAGTCAGTGAAGTGAATAAAAAATGGAGTCACATAAGATAATATAACAGATCAGTAACATTGAACACATGAACATTAAATGACATATACCAAGAAACTGATGAAATTTGTATTGGTTTTAAATACATGATAAAATAAAATGAGTTATTTTGTGAACTCACCGGAGTGTTATACAAGATAAATACGATGCGATTACACTAACTGTACTCATCTTACATAAGTTGTAAAAATGATGCAAGAAGTTCATTTTATGTTTCAAATGAATTGTTTTGTTAGATTTTTAAAAAATATTTGTTTGTGGATCTATGATATATTCCCTCTGACAGTTATTTCAGCTAATGTAGTTGAATGTACATTGACTAAACATTTAGAACAAGTACAATTATATATATATATATATATATATATATATATATATATATATATATATATATATATATATATATATATATATATATATATATATATATATATATATATATATATATTTTGCAGGGATCAAAAGAAGTATTTCACAATACAGCTCACTCCTATACACATGTCTAATAAATATGAGCTTTATAAGGAATTAGAAATGATTAAGTAGGAGGAACAAGGGAGCATGGGGTTTATTTGGCAGACTTTCTCAGATTGGGATCATAAAAGAAGAGAACACAAATCAGTGTTAAAAGTGAAGTAGTGATTTCAGTAAATTGGAAAACTTGCAAACAATTAGGATTTATCTTTAACCATTAAGTGAAGAAACATAGCTGGAAAATTAACACAGGTGAGGAAAATATGTTATTTCTCCTTTATCTGGAATTCCTGTATGTGTGGGAACAGTGGAGCTGAAATAGTCATCAAGTAATTTTCTGGAAGGCCTTTTCTCCTCAGAGGACTTGTGAAGTAAGTACATTTACTTTCCTTTTTTCCCTTTCCTTCCTAAAACAGGCAAAAGCCTGTTTTAATCATTTGTATCAGCATTAAATATTTTGTGTTTATAGCTGAAGCCTTTGTATATAAAGCTGAATTATCTATTTATTTATTTATTTATTTATTTTAGCACTGTGAATCATATATATGATCTTGAATATATGGACAAATGCACATGATAGATTAATAAATGATTACAGAGAAGAAGTTTTATTAAGAGCTTGTTATTTTTCTGTTACAGCCATAACATGATTATACTGATTCAAATGTAATGGTATAGATTAAATGAATTACATTTTACATAAAAAAATAATGAGCACATATATACTGTATGTACAGTACTACAGATTTCTGGTTATGTAGACATGTGACATCAACTCCTTATCAGTAATCATTCCTGTTTTTAAATTAACAACAAACTAGATCATTTAACTAAACAAGGAATATGTCCTTTAAAGATCCATACCTTCTCTGCAGGAATTACTTGATAGAACATGGGAAGCATTGTGGTAGAGAGAAACAAAGTGGATCCTCCAGATGGAGGCTGGGGCTGGGTTGTGCTGTTTGGTGGCTTCATTATCACTGGTTTCTCCTACGCTTTCCCTAAAGCCATTAGTGTGTACTTTAAAGAACTAATGTGGGACTTTGGCTGTGGCTACAGTGACACGGCATGGATTTCCTCTATCATGCTTGCCATGCTTTATGGCTCAGGTGAGAAACAAAGACAAAAGAAATAATGCACGTAACAAGTTTACTTTTCATCACTTGATCAAATCTTTCTGAATATATAGATTATATTTACTTTTTTTTCTGAACAGGTCCACTTTCCAGTATCATGGTTAATAGGTTTGGATGTCGCCCAGTGATGTTGATTGGGGGATTGTTTGCCTCAGCAGGCATGATTGGGGCCTCTTTTACCACCAACATCATCCAACTTTACCTCACCGCTGGAGTCATTACAGGTGATTAAATGGCTGTATGTGGTGTTTAAAGCATCGGTATCACACAACTGTTGTCCATTGTAGGACAAGGTACCACACTGAGTGCACGAAAGAGAACTTTCATTCTTCAAAATTCGTAGAGTTCCCCTTCATTTTTCTTGATGAAAAAATGTCTTAAGTCAATTTTCAGAACACAGAATAAGAGTTAAAAGTATATAATGACTCCAGCATTATTAGGCTGACTGGGAAGCCATTTCTCGGTGTAATGTACATTCTGATAATATCTGAGAGACATATTTATTAGACATTAAACTCTGTTTCCATAGTATAAAGATTGACTGATATGAGATCATTCAAGTACTGCTGCATTTTTTTCTCCACAGGGCTTGGTCTAGCTCTAAATTTTCAGCCCTCACTTATAATGCTTGGGTGTTATTTTGACAAACGGAGACCTCTGGCCAATGGACTAGCAGCAGCTGGGAGCCCAGTCTTTCTCTCAACTCTTTCTCCACTTGGACAAGTGCTGCTGGATCATTTTGGCTGGAGGGGTGCCTTTCTGATTATGGGAGGGCTGTTGCTTAACTGTTGCATCTGTGGTGCTGTTATGAGACCTTTGGGATACAAAGTTCGGAAATCTGCAGCCAGCGATGAATCAAATGCTCATGAGCTGAAAGAGATGCTCCCATCAAAGGCGGGTCATGAGGAGAATAATCTGGAGAAGGCTCAGAAGGAAAGCCCCAAGAAAAAGAAACTCCTTGACTTCAGTGTGCTCCGTAACAAAGGACTTATCATTTATATAGTAGCCAAATTTGTAGTTGTGCTTGGTCTGTTTGTCCCTACAATTCTCTTGGTCAACTATGCTAAAGATCAAGGAGTGCCTGACCAGGAAGCTGCCTTCCTCCTCTCCATTATTGGATTTATTGACATCTTTGCTCGACCCACATGTGGTCTGATGGCAGGACTAAAGTGCATACGAGCTAAAATGCCCTATTTCTTCAGCTTGGCCTTAATTCTAAATGGCCTTACAGATGTTTGCTCAGCCAGAAGTACAGACTACATGGGATTAGTGATCTTCTGTGTATTCTTTGGCCTTTCTTATGGAATGGTGGGTGCATTGCAATTTGAAGTGCTGATGGGAATTGTGGGGACTAACAGTTTTTCCAGTGCCCTTGGTTTAGTTCTCCTTATAGAAGCAGCAGCTGTGCTCATTGGACCTCCTTCTGCTGGTAAGCCATACTATAGTGAAATTAATCAACTTTTAAATTAATTAAAAGTTGTATTTTTACATATTACAACATGGCTTTGAAGAGAGTATGCATATTTCTTTAGTTTTTCTCCCTGTATACTTTTATTTAGGGCGATTAGTGGATACTTACAAGAACTATGAGCTGATTTTCTACATGGCTGGTGGAGAGTTGATGGCTGCTGGCATATTCCTTACCATTGCATCTTATTGCTGCAGTAAGCTCCAGGAGAACAAGGACAAATCTGTCATCCAGGAAGCTGATATTGAGGACAGCAGTAACCATATTAATCATGAATCTAACCATGCTATGAACAATAATTAATGTTAAAGCTGAAATAATTCAATGAACTGTGACAGTAAGTGATATTTACGCATTAATTGTATTAATAGTGGATATGATTTAAATCATTGTCCGTTCACTAAGTACACTTTATTTGACCAATAAATGATCTTTTTCAGCCCTATTAGTCAGTCTATATTTCCTTGTTGTTTTATCTTACATTAGATTATTACTGTTGGGTCTTGCATTTATAAACCTCTCTGTGAATTTTGGAGAGTTACCAAAGTTGTGAGTTTATAACTAATATCCACCCCTTTATTCAAAATTTAAGTAATCATAAGATAAATTCCACAATTTCATTATTTTGCCACAAGTACATTTTTAATTTATTCTGTTCTACTTAAGTTTCTATGGTAACCTCTCATGCTCAGATAATTTCATAATCCCTTAATAGCATTCAAAACAGTGTTACTATGAATCCAGACTTTAATACACTGAAAAAGACACACTATTAGCATTACACACACACACACACACACACACACACACACACACACATATATATATATATATATATATATATATATATATATATATATATATATATATATATATATATATATATATATATATAATAAAAAAAAAAAAATTAAATAAAAAAAAATTGGTTTCACTCTGCCCACATTTATCCAGGGGAACCTGGAGCCTATCCCACGGAACTCTGGGCACAAATAGGGTACACCCTGGACGGGGAGCCAAGCCATCACAGGGCACAATCACATACTCACATACCTATTCATGCACTAAATACACTTTGGACATGCCAATCAGCCTATCATGCATGCCTTTGGACTGGGGAGAAAACCAGAGTACCCAGAGGAACCCACAGCACAAGGAGAACATGCAAACTTCGCACATACAGGGTAGCGGTAGGAATTGAACCCCCAACATTATTTGAGTCAGGACAGCTGTCATTTGCTGCTATTGTCAAGCAACTGTTTGACGCTGTACACAAGAGCGTTTCACCTTCGCGTGTTCGCTGAGAGAAGGCTAACAGTTGAGAGGCTGGACTTTGGCCAGTAGTTGCTGCAAGCCTTTTTATAATCGATCAATTGGTGTGCAAGAAGACGGGAATTACAGAGAAGGGTTAAAGCAATGCAAACATGCATACACACGATGCAGTATTAGACCATAAGCACATCATAATAAAACTAAAGTTGAAAGCGTCCGGACGCTTTTTTAAGGTATGAAAAAGAGGACATGTCTGGGAAAAACAGTATGTATAGTCACCCTAAAATATGAACGAATGGTGTAATGCTGCTGTGACTTTACCCTTGCAGGCTAATTCAGAGGCTGAGGGCAGGCAATTTGATTTGGAATCATTTTGGTCATTAATTGACTCAGCCACGTCAGTCAGCACTTAAGAGTCAGTCTTAGACTTTGCTGAAAGTTGCTTTTAGTTTCTTTTTTTATATATATATATATATATATATATATATATATATATATATATATATATATATATATATATGTGTGTGTGTGTGTGTGTGTGTGTGTGTGTGTGTGTGTGTGTGTGTATTTATATAAAAAAGCTCTCTTTTTTGTGTGCACTTAATTCAAAGCTTAAGACTGTTCTTTCTGAGAAGATTTATACACTCTGTCCCGGTCTGTTTGCTGTTCACACTTCAGTACAACAGGTGGCAGCATGCAGCTGTTCAAAAACCCCGCCATTAAAGACACCGAAGAAGAAGAAAAAGAAACGTCACACTCCGGAAGCGGCAACGAGAGGATCCCGCACTCGAGGACCTCGATAAAGACACGAAGAGTCGTGCTTCTGTTTATTCGATTCCTGAAAACGAGCTCGTGTATACTTTTTTTAAAACATTTTTTTTCATCGAAACATTTTTTTGTAGTTTCACCTCGAGGGATTTTCGACTAGTGTCACGATGCCGAGAGGAGGTAAGAGGACCCCGACATGTGTCCAGATCATGTTAGCCGGTTAGCTAGCAGTGTTAGCCGCGGCGTCGCATCGTGACTTCTGCACTAGAAGCTAACGTGTAGCTAACCAGAAAATAAACCCGCTGCTGCTTCATGCTTCAACCTGACACGTGATCCGAAAGATTTATTTTATTGAGCACGTATTTATTAAACGACTAGAGTGTTTCCGCCACATGAGCAACCTCCGACCATTATTCATACTTCTCTGGGCTGGGTCTGATCGTTTTGTCACTTAGCTCGTGATTATTGGCTACTTTCTTCATTATCCATGTTGATTTTTTATTATTTTTTTATTGGACTTTTTTTTTTATTTAGGTAAAAAGGGCCATAAAGGTCGGGGGAAGCAGTTCAGCAATCCTGAGGAGATCGAGAGACAGATGCGAGCGCAAAGGGAGATGGTACATTCCCAATATGTTTCTTTCATTGCAATTCAAACGCCTCTAAGGTGTTTGGTTT
This sequence comes from Ameiurus melas, assembly GCA_012411365.1. Classification (NCBI taxonomy): domain Eukaryota; kingdom Metazoa; phylum Chordata; class Actinopteri; order Siluriformes; family Ictaluridae; genus Ameiurus; species Ameiurus melas. The sequence continues at coordinate 21,102,151 of CM022760.1, forward strand.
TTTTATGTCCTAATTTATTTAAGTGTGACTGATTACTTGAAGTCACTCAGTCTGTAAATAATGTGGTGAATCGTGTTTTCAGGAGGAAAACAGTGGTGAGGAAAAGAGCGGGTCTGAGTCTGAGGAGGAAAGCAGTAGTGAAGATGAAAAAGTAAGACTTTACTAATTTTTTTCCCCCATATTTCTTTTTCTTTTCTTGTTTTAAATGAACGTATAACCGTCAGTAAGTATGGATTTCTGCTGGCATGTTTGAGTTGGTGGTGTCACAGGGTTTCAAGGGTTACTCTAACATTGTATTCCTTTACAGTTACAAAGTACTTCAGATTAAGTGTAATAAGTAACATAATCCTAATCATAATGGTGATATGAAAGTAATTCAAGGTCACATACGTAAATAAAGACAAGAGAAAAGCAATGTGATCTAAAATACTTATGTTTAGAGCTTAAAACTTGTTCAATGTTTTGGATTTGTTTTAATGAAAATAAGTGTGTTGTGAGTCACAACTGGGAAGAGAGAGCCATAATTAAAATCATTCGATCAACTCTTGTTCTGACTCAAATCAACTCTTGTTCTGACTCAAATCAACTCTTGTTCTGAATGTCACCATCTTTGATATTTTGAGAACGGCTTTATTTATTGTCATAATAAAGAAGTCACAAGCTGCTTCTTTTTTTTTTTTTTTTAATGCTTTTGAATTTGGCACAGTCTCTTTCTTGAAATGGTTCATTCCGTTAATGAAATTTGTTTCCCCCCACTATTTCTCTGCCCGCTTTCGAACAAAACATTTTCTGGGTGTGATAATCATACCTGAGCCATGCAAATTCTTGAATCCAAGAAGTCTTAAAATGCCTTTCTGCACTTTAATTTGGGTGTTCGTTGACTGACACAGAAGGATGATCCTCTGTGTCTGTCGTTTTCTTTCTCTCACAACTGGAGTCTACTTTTCTTATTAGCAGGTGCGCCATCAGCATTGGTGCTCTACAAAGATGAGGATTGTTTGGAAAAAGTCTGATATTTTCATTTTGACGTGTGTTTCTGACGCGGAAAGCTGATCCTCACTTTCCTCATGTGTATTTTGGCGCTCTTGGTGAATTTGAACTCAACGAATTTGGCCAATATTTGCTGCAAGCATTTTATAATCAACCAATTGTTGTGTGAGAAGGTGGGAATTACAGAGAGGGGTAAAGCAATGCAGACATGCGCACACACATGATGCAGTATTAGACCATAAGCACATCATAATGTCACTAAAGCCAAATCCCGGACATTTTCTCAAATTTAGAAATCCTGGCTGGACGCTTTTTTAAGGTCTGGAAAACAAGTGGTGTTTGGGTGTATGGTCACCCTAACAAAAGCATTTCTTTGATTTTAAATGAAAAAACTTGTGATCCTGCTGATGTTCCCTTATTTTGTTTTTACATAAAATGTACCTGTAATTTGTTTACTTTGTCTTTTGACATAAATGTAACGTATTAGTTACCGTTGTTTTGGATCCTGAGTACGTAATGCCGTTACATGTATTCTTTTTCTCCCCAAGTCTGGTGTTTCCCTAAAATGTGTTTGTGTATCTGGTGAAAGACACAGAAAAGGAGTGGAGTCCAAGGGTTGATTGAAATTGAGAATCCCAACCGTGTCTCCCAGAAGAGCAAAAAAGCAGCAGAGGTCGACGTCGACGCACCGAAAGAGCTCACACGCAGAGAGAGGTACTTCTAAACACTCAGATTGAACTTGAGAATGTTCCTTCAGCTGTGTTTTTAGCTAAATCTGGTCCGTGTTGGTTGCAGGGAGGAGATTGAGAAGCAGAAAGCTAAGGAGCGCTACATGAAGCTGCATCTGGAAGGAAAGACAGATCAGGCCAAGGCAGACCTTGCCAGATTGGCTATTATTAAAAAACAGAGAGAAGAGGCAGCGAAGAAGAGAGAGGAGCTGAGGAAAGGTGAGTTTAGCATGCTGTGATGTTCCAGAATACATGATGTACACTGGACTAATCTCCATATAATGTCTGAATGCAAGGTGATTTATTATTATTAATATTGAAGAGCTTCCATTATGTGTAACAGTTTTCTGTCTAAAAGCTGACAAGATCTCTTCTGTGTGTTCTGTTTTTTAACCTGTTTTAGAAAAAGAGGCACAGGAAGCCAAATCCAAACGTTAAGGCTCGTCCCCGTCCTGAGGACTCGGTCAATGGGGGCGGGAGGGAAGTGACCAAATTAATTAGGGAGACAGCTCAGGGGTGCCCAAACACTGTCTTCACTGGCAGGGACAGGCAGCGATTTGGACATTCAGAGTCACATCACAAAAATTGGGGGTTAAAGACATGTACTCAATGGTCTGCTTATTGGTACCTAAAACAGGAAACGAACGGCAAGACTAAGATGTCCTCATGTCCTTTCCCCCCATACCTCCAATGTGTTCTGATCCTACAGCTGCAAGAGTTTACTCTTAAATTTGCTCTTTTTGATATGTTTTAGTAAAGTTTTGATTGGGTTGTTGGCCAGGGTTGCGTTATTGACGTAATCTGGCATGTTTCTAGAGAGTAGGGTAGAGTAATGAATGGAGAAACACTAGCAAACTTGTAGACCACCATCTTCTCATGTTCTGACCTTATTGCTGTATGTTTTTTGGGTTTTTTTTCTATGTGGATAAGCTACACATGATAAGCACCCTTTGTACCGAACAAAATGTTTTTGCCCCACTTTGATTTATTTTTTTTGCATGCTAGTTGCAAGATGTATCAAACTACTAACAAATGCAGGTAATTCTACACCATTTAAAGACAATTGATTTATTACTATTGAATAGAATGTCAGCAGTATTATGCATACTTATTCATGTTAACAGTTTGTATGGTTATAACCAGAACTTTTTTTTTTTTAACTTCCCCCTTTATTCTGCTGTGCTTACATTTCTCAGATATTTTTAATTTTTTTCCCCTGCTCATGAACTCATAAACATACCTCTTGTATATTAGGCCTTGTTCACAACTGGTATTAACATCTGTCTGGGGTGATCAGAAGTATTTTCATACATGACACAGTGGGTTAAGTGGTGATTTGTATGGAGTTCACACTACAGATTTTATGTGGTTTGAAGGATCTGATTTCAGTGCATGCCTAAAGATGCACAGAAACACGTTTACACCTGTTCCTGATGCTTTCTACTGATCAGTTCCCCCAGCGTGGATGCTAATCCCTGTTCTGAACAGGGTCTCATATGCTTCAGCTTGTTGGTGGGACTTGAATTGCCTTGAATATTAGGGGAAGCAATATTACAGTGATGCAAATGATTAAACATTCAGCTCAGTTTGTAAAGGAATATATTTACAAAAGTGTTTAAAATAGTTGTAAAGTGTTCTCCATGACTGAAATATTTACATGCATTATTGATAGGAAGCAATTGTATGCTTATCCTGATTTGATTTTGTGGTATGGTAATAAATACATTAGTACAATCACTTGTTTCTCCTTGTTTTTCTTTTTAAACAATATTTTTTTTCTACTTGTGACTTTCTGCTTATGCAGTGTGTTAGAGATCACTAGGGCCTTGGCTTTAATTGCCCAAAAGCTGAGATGATGTCCAAGTGTAATTGTACTGTTGTACTACAACCCCAATTCCGAAAAAGTTGGGACAATATGGAAAATGCAAAAAAAAAAAAAAAAGTAATTTGAAAATTCAGTTCACCCTGTACTATATTGAAAACACATTATTTGATGGTTTACTTTGTGAATTTAATTTATTTTTAAAAACATACACCCATTTCAAATCTGATGGCTGCTACACCAAAAAAGTTGGGACAGTCCACTGTTTACTGCTGTGTAACATCTTTTTCTTTTAATAACACTTAAGCGTTTGGGTGCTGAAACACCAGTTGATTAAGTTTAGCAAGTGGAATTTTCCCCCATTCATCCATTATGCATTTCTTCAGCTATGCAACTGTACAGGGCCTTTGTTGCCTTATTTTGCGTTTCATAATGAACCACACGTTCCCAATCAGAGACAGGTCGGGACTGCAGGCAGGCCATGCTAGCACCCTCACTCTCTGCTTATGCAACCATGCGCTTGTAATCTGGGCAGAATGTGTCGAAGTCGGCGGCGCTTCTGGACAGTGAATGGTGTTGCCTGACAAAAGGTTTACCAAAGTATTCCAGAGTCCATGTCAAGATATCCATTACAGACTCTTGATGGTTTTTAAGATGGTGACATCTGAGGGATTGGAGATCACGTGAATTCAGAAGTGGTGTACGGCCTTGCCCTTTACACACTGAGATTTGACCGGATTACTAGAATCTTTTAATTATATTGTGGAATGTAGAATGTGAAAAGTCCAAAATCTTACTGATTTGTTATTGGGGAATGTTGTCAAAGTATTGGATTATTCGCTGATGTATCTGTTAGCAGATTAGCGAGCCTCAACCCAGTCTTTTTTGGAGGCTCCTTATATACTATGATTAGACAATTTCCTCACCACCTTATTTCAACTCGTCACATCATTATTTGTCCTAAATTGCCTCTGTCCCAACTTTTTTTGGAACGTGCTACATGCATCGATTTCAAAACAGATGTTTACCTTAAAAAAAACTATGCAGTTGATTAGGTAAAACATCACAAACCTTGTCTTTATACGTTTTGTGTTTAAATACAAGCCAAAGTACATTTACAAATCAGTCATTTTTGTTATTATTAGCATTTTCCATACTGGACCAACTTTTTGGAATTGGGGTTGTATTAAAAAACCTTGAATAACTTGAAGTAAAATACTCACCAAAAGCATTATACCTGAGCAAATCATGTGGAAATGTTGACTTTTGATTTCTTTTATCTATTAGTCTTTTTCTAGACACCTCCATTCCTCATCTATTTTTAGTACTCAGAAAGGCAAACAGTAGATTTAACAGTACAGCAAGTCTCAATAAATGAGAAGAAAAATGCCTTTCTGCCATAACATTGAGAGAAAAAGCAGAACTGCTGAATGAACAAATGAAAACATTGGACTTCTGTCATAAATCTTACATCTCTTCCACTCTGTCCTTCACAGATAATAAAAATACATTCATATATAGTTTCATTGTTCGTATACACATTAGTATCCACATTATTTGCAGTGAAGGATTTCTCACTTCTGCTTTCCCCTGAATTTAAAAGGATGATATCCTAAATGATTCAGAATGCTGCAGCGCGCCTTGTCTTCAACCAGCCCAAGACTACTCATGTCACACCCCTCTTCATCTCCCTCCACTGGCTTCCTGTAGCTGCCCGCATCAAGTTCAAGGCCTTGATGCTCACCTACAAGACCTTGTCAGGAACAGCACCCTCCTACCTCAACTCTCTCCTGAAGGCATACATTCCCTCTCGCAATCTGCGATCGACTAGCGACCGACGTTTAGTAGTTCCCACTCAGCGAGGCGTAAGGTCCCTTTCCAGAACCTTCACACATACCGTTCCCCAGTGGTGGAATGCTCTTCCGATCTCAATCCGGACTGCAGAGTCTCTCACTATCTTCAAAAAACAGCTAAAGACCCACCTTTTCCGTGAACACCTAACCAACTCCTAAAAAACAAACAAAAAAAAAACCACAGACTTGCACTTACACCTCTACTCTGTACACTTTGCTTCCTCTGGTATTCAATTAATGGATCTTGTATAGTAGCACTACTTGTATTGTTCCCTGCTTGATATATCGATTTGCTTATTTGTAAGTCGCTTTGGATAAAAGCGTCTGCTAAATGAATAAATGTAAATGTAAATGTAGACGACGAGACTCTCTGGGTGTTTGCAATTAGGCCGTATTTGAGCCGAGCTCAACTATCAGCAGCACTGATGGTGGTGGAGAACCACCATCAACAATGATAGACATAATATCATTTACTGCTGATGGAGGACCCTCATAGTGTATCAAGATGAATTTGCGGTCTCGATCAGCCTGGGGTTGTGCAACTTCAGGTTAGTAAAACACTCATCCAAAAAAAAAAAAGTATCATGCACATAACGGATTATCAGCAGATTAATACTTTAGTATCAGTTTAGTAGTTTTTACTGTAGCTAAAATCAGCATCTGAAAGCAAAGCCTAAAACACGCAGTCCAGGTCTGAAGTGCACTTGATGCTTTTAAAAAGGCAACGCTTGCTTCCTCGCCATTATGTATCATGTACCCGCTCCATGTGACGGCTTAACTGTTTTCTTATTGTACTTGTGCTGTAGTTCATTTGCGCCATCAGCCCTGAGGGGTTAAATAAAAACCCGCCTTACAGATGTCACGTGATCCAGCTAGCTCACGCTCACATCCTCAGCCATTACAGCATCAGCCAAAAATACACTCTGGCGGCTGTGTCCTGGCTCACACTCTTCCTGTTTCATTCTGTACTAATGAACAAGGTATTACTTTCTAATGGTGTTTGAACTTGTGACCAAACCTCAACCATGAAGCCCGACTGCTTTGAATGATGAAACGACTGCTGTTCAAATTTTAATATATTTAAAAGTCTATTTTCAAATTCCCGACGTGATGCTCCCCTCTGGCCACTGGGTGGCAGTCTTACTTATAACTCCTGCTCTGAGCTTGACTCTGAAATTGAATCATTTACTTACAACTACTGTATATAAACTGTCATTAATGCAGAATATTCCCTTGAAATATCAATATTGCACATTACAGTTCTTTTTGTTTTGCGGTTATTAAATTGATTATTAATTTCTATTATTTAGAATATAATAAATTATAAATGTTGGGTCAGAGGTTTATGTTTCATTTTCCAATTATGTGCTTCAGAAGTAATTATGATGCAAATAGTGTTAATAAATGTTACGTGAACAAAATGAAGTGCTCCTAATTGCAGTGTTCAATGTGACTAAAGTGAAGTAATGACTGACAGCCACCCTGACTGCAGTCTTACGAAGTGTGACAGTTCAGTTAATGCAATGCATATGATGACATTTTACGTAAGCCAATCTGTAGCAAATTTTCAGCTCATGGCAACTCTTCAATGACATTATTTATCTGTCAGTAATTCATATATACAGTATCTCACAAAAGTGAGTACACCCCTCACATTTTTGTAAATTTTTGATTATTTGATTATATCTTTTCATGTGACAACTCTGAAGAAATGATACTTTGCTACAATGTAAAGTAGTGAGTGTACAGCTTGTGTAACAGTGTAAATTTGCTGTCCCCTCAAAATAACTCAACACACAGCCATTAATGTCTAAACCGGGCGCACGCAACAAAGTGAGTACAACCCTATAAGAGAAAATGTCCAAATTGGCCCCCAATTTGGACATTTTCACTAGGTGTACTCACTATTATTCGAGCGGTTTAACATAATGTCTTTGTGTTAACAGTTTGAGGGGACACAATTACTACCAGCTGTGTTTTATATATATATATATATATATATATATATATATATATATATATATATATATATAGATACTGCTCAAAAAAAAAAAGGGAACACTTAAACAGTACAATGTAACTCCAAGTGTTCCCTTTACTTTTTTGAGCAGTATATATTGATATATATATATATATATATATATATATATATATATATATATATATATATATATATATATATATATATATATTATATATATATATTTTTTTTTTTTTATATATATATATATATTTTGTGTGTGTGGGGTGAGAGTTTTTTTTTTTTTTTTTTTTTTTTTTTATATATATATATATATATATATATATATATATATATATATATATATATATATATATATATATATATATATATATATATATATATATATATATATATATATATATATATATATATGTGTCAGGATCATAAAACCCATGTAACAGACCTTGTTGTGTAAGACGTATGAAGCCAGGGTTGGTGAATATACTGATCACAGTTCTGTTTTCACTTTAGCAATATATGACTGAAAGAGTTTCACAGCGTGATGCATAGAACTCCTTCCCTGTATGCATGTTTTTACTTCCTCTTTCTGGACTTGAGGCGTGTGCATTTGTGAGTGTTTGGTCGAGAGCTTCAAGTGGGGCACTTAAGTAAATCACATTGGTTTCCTTTTTATATAAATCTTATGGAAATATCAACCATCAAATGAGACTGACTCTGACTTAAGCATAAGAAAACGGACTGGAAGGTGGTGAGAAGAAACGTAAACCATCATAACCATGCTAAAGCAATTTAACCTCTTAAAGCAGTTTGGAAATGTGGGGAAGTAAGTACTTTCATGTGGCATCTAATGATAATGTTTAGTGATATATCGTGTCTTGATGTTCTCTAGCTTACTGTTGTTTGTTTTACAGAATATCTGTTATGATTATCGCAGCTTTAGATTATCCTCATACCCTGAATTTATGAATATGATAGGCATCTGAAATGTTCTGGCCAGAGAATGTATTTTGACTAAGCCAACATCAATTTTTATATAAGGAAGTTCACTCATTGACCCAGAAAATATATGCTGTCATTCATATCCGTTTCTAGGTTGACTAAAAAGCCATGGTAGTATTTTAGGTAGTATTCCTGATTTGTGCTTTTTTTTTGCTGAACTAAGGATGTCCTCAATTTTCCCAGAGAGAGAAAAGAGAGGAAAATGTCATATGTATAATTAATTCATAGATTTTATTATAACATTATAACATTATAGCAAACATAAATTGTTTTGATGCTACTTAGAGTGAGCTGCAGTTGGCCTTTGTACTAGACTGAAATATAGTGGGTGGTTAATACAGTGCTGCTGTTTGCTGTAGGCTGCACCGTGTGTGCAAGTTGCAGAGAAAATGGTGCGTTTTGCATCCTGCTAAGTGATGTTAGCACTGTTATTCAATACCTCAACGACTTGTCTACACCTTTAAAGAGGAACAAAGCGTCCGCCAACGCTGAGGTGTGTGCGTAGTTGCAAATCTAACAGCAGCCATTAATAATAACATGAACACTTGTCTTTTGACCATAAAGTCTTTCATAACTACTTCAAATAAGCAGAAGAAATATAACTGAACAAGCAACATAAAACGTATCCAGTTATCCATTTTGGCTAAATATCCACGTGTCCATTCATTTAGATATCTAAATGTTTAAGAGGTGTTGATCTATTTGTCTTCGATGCCAAAAAGAGAACTATATACAGTGCTGTGAAAAAGTATTTGTCCTGATTTCTTCTCTTTTTGTGTATATCTCATAATAAATAGTTTTAGATCTTCAAACGAAATACAACATGAAACTAAGGCAACCTGAGAAACACACTTTACAGTTCTTTTTTTTATTTAAGCAAAAAAGTTATATCACCAATTAGAAAATCTAATTGCCCCTTAAACTTAAAATCTGGTTGTGCCACCTTTAGAAGCAATATCTGCAATCAAATGCTTACAATAACTGGAGATAAGTCTTTCACAGCGCTGTGGTGGAATTTTGGCCCACTCTTCTTTGCAGAATTGCTTTAGTTCAGTCACATTGAAGGCTTTTCGAGCACGAACTGCCCGTTTAAGGTCCTGCCACAGCATCTCAATTGGTCAGAGTTAGGACTTTGAATAGGCCACTCCAAAACTTTAATTTAGCTTTTTTTGAGTCATTCAGAGGTGGACTTACTCCTATACTTTGGATCATTGCCTTGGTGCATAATCCAGTTGCGCTTGAGTTTCAACTCATGGACTGAAGACCGGAAATTCTCCTTTAGGATTTTCTGGTAGAGAGCAGAATTAATGTTTCTCTCAATTATTGCAAGTGGCCCTGAAGCTGAAAAACATCCCTACACCATCACACTTCCACCACCATGATTGATCGTAGATATGACATTCTTTTTGTGGAATTCTGTGTTTGATTTACTCCGGATGTAACGGGACCTCTGTCATCCAATCAGTTCTACTTTTGACTCATTAATCCACAGAACATTCTCCCAAAAGGTTTGAAGATCATCAAGGTGTGTTTTGGCAAAATTCAGATGAGACTTAATGTTCTTATGGGTTAGCAGTGGTTTATACCGCGCCACTCTTCCAGGTATGCCATTTTTGCCCACTGTCTTTCTGATAGTGGAGTCATGAACAGTGACGTTTAATGATGCAAGAGAGGCCTATATTTCCTGTAGTGGATGACTCGTTGCTGTGCACTTTTAGGAATTTTGGAAGGTCGGCCACTTCTGAGAAGGTTTACTACTGTGCCGAGTTTTTCCATTTGGAGATAATTGCTCTCACTTTGGTTCCTTCGAGTTCCAGAGCCTATGAAATAGCTTTGTAACCCTTCCCAGACTGAAGTATTTAATCATTTCTGGAATTTCTTTGAAAAACATGGGCATAGTGTGTTACTTTTAACTATCTTCATGCTGTAGAAAAAGTTATATTTAAGTCTTAATTTAGCTTGAACAGGGTTTGCAGTAATCAGGCCTGGTTGTGTCTAGTCCAGCTGAACCCCGTTATGAATGCAGTTTCATAGATTTGGGGAATTAGTAACTATGGGGCAAATAAATTTTCATACAGTCCCAGTTGGTATCGGATAACTTTTTTGCTTCAATAAATAACATTATAATTTAAAATCTGAATTTTGTGTTTACTCAGGTTGTGTTTGTTTTATCTTAGATTTTCTTTTCATTTCTGAAACAATTTTGTCTGAGATATACACAAAAACAGAAGAAATCAGCAAAAACTTTTTCACAGCACTATAACTGTATAGAGAAAGATAATATGTCTCTGTTTCAGAGAGAGATAATACGTCAGACCCTCAAACTAGCCCATTTTACTCATCTGCACTTGTCTGATATAAACAGAAAGATGTGCATACGGTTGGTTAGAGCACCTGTGGTGACAGCAGCATTTCCATAATAACAGGGAGTGGTATCCTCTATGTGTCTGTGGTTTCACTTGTGCTCTTATCTTCTGTACTTTGAAATGATGTGTAGCTTGTAACCTCTGATGTCAGTTAGATCTCAATTATATCTGAGGTGTCACAGTTTGCATTGTTGTATATGACATGACACACAGCATACCTACTGGATCAGAGGTTCAGATGCTGTTCCTGTGTCTTGTGTCTAATGGCTGGCTGACCAAAATGTACATTTGATTCATGTCTCCCTGATATACTATAAGCCATAAATCTGCCCTATAATTTTGTTTGGGTAAGAAGTGAGAGGACATTGCAAATGGCATATAAAACCCATGTTTGTTGCAGCGTGCAGTCGCTGCCTCCTCCTTCCAGTGCACCATTCTCTTTGGCCTGCTTTTTAACCACAATACACTTCACTCTCTAATTTTAGGACTTACTTTTTAGTAGTCTGAAACAGCTTCGAACTGCACACACAAAAGCCACAATTTCTCATTTCAGACCTTTAGGTTTGAAATATTTTAATGCGTTAACGATAATGCATTAATAATACGTACAATTAATTTATGCATAATTAAAAATCCCAATGCTGACTGTGTAATGGAGAAATGAATAAGCCATTTATAGAAAAGATGTTATTTTGTAACATAATATTGTTGTGTTAGAGGTCCCTCTTAAAGTAGTGAGTGTACAGCTTGTGCAACAGTGTAAATTTGGTGTCCCCTCAAAATAACAAAACACACAGCCATTAATGTCTAACCCGCTGGCAACAAAAACGAGTACATCCCTAAATGAAAATGTCCAAATTTGGCCCAATTAATAATTTTCCCTCCCCGGTGTCATGTGACTTGTTAGTGTTACAAGGTCTCTGGTGTGAATGGGGAGCAGGTGTGTTAAATTTGGTGTCACACTCCCTCATACTGGTCACTGGAAGTTCAACATGGCACCTCATGGAAAAGAACTCTCTGAGGATCTGAAAAAAATAATTGTTGCTCTACATAAAGATGGCCTAGGCTATAAGAAGATTGCCAAGACCCTGACACTGAGCTGCAGCACGTGGCCAAGACCATACAGCGGTTTAACAGAACAGGTTCCACTCAGAACAGACCTCGCCATGGTCGACCAAAGAAGTTGAGTACACGTGCTCAGAGTCATATCCAGAGGTTGTCTTTGGGAAATAGACGTATGAGTGCTGCTATATTGCTGCAGAGGTTGAAGGGGTGGGGGGTCAACCTGTCAGTGCTCAGACCATACGCCAAACACTGCATCAAATTGGTCTGCATGGCTGTCGTCCCAGAAGGAAGCCTCTTCTAAAGATGATGCACAAGAAAGCCTGCAAACAGTTTGCTGAAGACAAGCAGACTAAGGACATGGATTACTGGAACCATGTCCTGTGGTCTGATGAGACCAAGATAAACTTATTTGTTTCAGATGGTGTCAGGCGTGTGTGGCCGGACTCAGGTGAGGAGTACAAAGACAATTGTGTCTTGCCTACAGTCAAGCATGGTGGTGGGAGTGTCATGGTCTGGGGCTGCATGAGTGCTGCCGGCACTGGGGAGCTACAGTTCATTGAGGGAACCATGAATGCCAGCATGTACTGTTACATACTGAAGCAGAGCATGATCCCCTCCCTTCGGAGACTGGGCCGCAGGGCAGTATTCCAGAATGATAACGACCCCAAACACACCTCCAAGACGACCACTTCCTTGCTAAAGAAGCTGAGGGTGAAGGTGGTGGACTGGCTAACCATGTCTCCAGACCTAAATCCTATTGAGCATCTGTGGGGCATCCGCAAACGGAAGGTGGAAGAGCCTAAGGTCTCTAACATCCACCAGCTCCATGATGTCGTCATGGAGGAATGGTTTAGGACTCCAGTGGCAACCTGTGAAGCTCTGGTGAACTCCATGCCCAAGAGGGTTAAGGCAGTGCTGGAAAATAATGGTGGCCACACAAAATATTGACACTTTGGGTCCAATTTGGACATTTTCACTTAGGGGTGTACTCACTTTTGTTGTCAGCGGTTTAGACATTAATGGCCGTGTGTTGAGTTATTTTTATGGAACAGCAAATTTACACTCTCTCTCTCTCTATCTCTCTCTCTCTCTCTCTCTCTCTCTCTCTCTCACTATATATATATATATAGCATGCACACTGAACTTTTCTGAGTCTTTCTAGAATATAACAAATAAAAAACTAAAAGTAATGTTTTAAAATATTATTAGTTGGCTACTGTCAGCTGTAAACAATAGTTCTTTGCTTTGGGAAAGACATTGTTTTAAAAGCTACCTACCTTACTCAGTCACATTAGATAGAAAGCTTCACAGGGCGGCTGGTTGAGGCCGATTATGAACTCTAATAAAGAGAGACTAAATAAAGTAATTAATGAATTAAGGTTCTGCAAATTGCCATTCATTTTTATATTTTGTGGATGAAAATGACTTCTTTTTATGGTAGCCATGGTTTTTTTCAGTGTTTTCCAGTGTTTCTTGGGGCATAGTGGTTGGGTTCACAAAAAACAAGCATACAAAAACCTTCCATTAGAGACCACATCCACTTTTGGTTTAAATCCTAATGCAGATGCATATACAAATTTATAGAGCACTACACAGATACAGACAAAAATACAGATAGTCCCGTTGTGTTACACTACACTGGTGAAAGAAATTTCAGGACAAAAAAAAATCTGATTGCTCCAGTAATTAATTATGATGGTACATATTTGGAAAGTTGTTATTAATAATTTGTGCATAATATTTAGGATTATGTTCCTAAAATATGCTGTGTTGATTTGTTCCAAGAGGTTGATTTTTTTTACACTGTAAGAGGCCTCAAAAGAGAGTACAAGTATAAGCAGTATTTAAAGAATACAAGACGTGATAACTTATCCGGAAATAAACGTGGTATATAATACCCTCCGTGCATTATATTTAACCCATTATACTCCAAGAACATCAGTTAGTTATGCATCTTAAACCAAATTCTTTAGTAGTTGTGCTACTTCTTAATGAATTACTAATTAATATTGAATTAACATTTAATGATTTACTCAGTAACTACAATGAAACTTAAACAGAAGAGGTATGTAGTTCCTAGAATTGGGAATGTGGCATGTCTGGATCATAAACAGCTCTAGAGATTTACTAGACTGCAAATAGGTTGAAATAGTGATGTCTTAAGGTTGAAATCTTGTAAAAATAGTGCTGTTACTATTTTAGGGCACAAGATGCAACTGACCTTCTCTCGGAGGATCTGGTTTTGGTGAGTCATTTTGACAGCTTCATGAGTTACTTCGAGATGCTTTCTGTAGACTGCTGTAGCTATATACAGCACCAGTTCACACCCTTTCCTATGACCAGTGTGTGTAAGTTTGGTTGCTAAGTGTGCATGTGGCTGTGTGAAGGTGGAGCAGCGTGTGGAACCAACCAGGAAAGCGGCTCAGATCATCCACAAGAAGCTGGCCGGATGTTTGCAGAGTCAGCAGGGACTGGACTCAGAGAGACGAATGGTGATCCTTGTCTTCTCTGTTTCTGTCTTCTCATACCTGAATTCATCTAATTATAGAAATTATAGTCTTCTTTTTTAAAGAAAAAAGCTTTCACCGCCTGAATTCATCTAATTATAGATATTAAAGGCTTTAAAAAAAAAAGAAAAAAAAAGCTTTTACTGTCCCATCCCAAAACCCCCAAAAAGCATTATTTGCATTTGTTAATCCTGCCTTCAAACATTTTGCTTCTTTTTCTTTGCATTTTTCTCCTGTGTCATCTTTTAGAAAAAGCTCCCCCTTATGTTGCTGTCTGTCAGTATGGCTGAGAGCTTTAAAGATTTTGATGGCGAATCCTCTATTAGGTGAGTGTTTATGGCCCAAGTTTCCAAACATACACATATTGTAAGCTATCACACATTGCTCTTTGAACTTTCTGTGAGAATATCTTCACTACATATAATAGCTTTCCACTGAGAGCTAAACTGAGCAGAGGAAGCAGGCAGAAAAATGTAGCAATCAGTGGTCATGAAAAAGGCTAGATTCTGGTTCCTTAACCACAACTGGCTGTGCCATTTTTTTCTTTTCTTTTTTCTTTTTTCTTTTTTTTTTACAGGAAAGTTCTAGAAATGTGTTGCTTCATGCAGAATATTCTGGCACAAACATTAGCAGACTTTGAGGTGAAGCTAGAAAAAGATGTTCTGGAGCCTCTAAATAAACTCAGTGAGGTAACTGCTTGTGTTTCTCTAGAATCATTTTCTCATATTTCTTCCATGGCATTCAAAAGCACTAAGAACACAAACTTTATCTCTAATTAGGAAGACCTTCCAGAGATTCTGAAGAACAAGAAGCAGTTTGCAAAACTGACAACAGATTGGCACAATGCTCGAACCAGGTGATGCTGATGTTCTGTAAGTTGTTTAAATAGAGTAATTGACCTTGAACTTTGACCTTGATCTTTCTTTTGTTCTCAGAGCTCATGGCAGTTCAGGTCCCCAGGCCAAGCAGGATGGACTGAGGGAGGAAGTGGAAGAAGCTTGGAGAAAACTGGAGTCAATTAAGGTGTTTCAATCTGTCGTGATTTTTTACACAAAAAAAGTGTTGTTGCCATTTGTAGACTGTACTGACCAAAATTTGTCTTTCATAGGACCAGTACTCAGCTGATCTTTACCATTTTTCCAGTAAAGAAGATGAATATGCCAATTATTTCATACATGTGAGTACTTAATATCTCCAATAGGGCTGGTATGTGAATTACACTATTACAATATTCTGTTGGAGTTTGACTTCTTACTGTGATCTCCATTTAGCTCTTGGAGCTACAAGCTGAATACCACAAACTCTCCTATGAATTCTTGGACAAAAATATCATTGAGCTCAAGGAAAATCACAACCAATCAGGTAAGGAGGAATGACATACAAAAATATACATATATACATATATACAGTATCTCACAAAAGTGAGTACACCCCTCACATTTTTGTAAATATTTGATTATATCTTTTCAACACTGAAGAAATGACACTTTGCTACAATGTAAAGTAGTGAGTGTACAGCTTGTGTAACAGCGTAAATTTGCTGTCCCCTCAAAATAACTCAACACACAGCCATTGATGTCTAAACCGCTCGCAACAAAAGTGAGTGCCCAATATGGACATTTTCACTTAGGGGTGTACTCACTTTTGTTGCCAGCGGTTTAGACATTAATGGCTGTGTGTTGAGTTATTTTGAGGCGACAGCAAATTTACACTGTTTGCACAAGCTGTACACTCACTACTTTACATTGTAGCAAAGTGTCATTCTTCAGTGTTGAAAAGATATTTACAGATACTGTGTGTATGTGTATATATATATATACAGTTTCTCTGTGGTTCCTGATTGGTCCTTCAATTATTCAATGTATTAGTTTGTATATGTTACAAATAAACATATGTCCTTGTAAATTCCTCAGTTTTTGTATTTCCTTGTTAGAATAATTGCAGATATTCTACACAGCGCAAAAGCATTCATGATTCACTAAGAAGGGGAATTCCCCTTTAAAAAACCTCAGGACTAATTATCTGTGTGTGTGTGTGTGTGTGTGTGTGTGTGTGTGTGTGTGCATGTGTGTGCGTGTGTTTGTTTTTGCAAAACAGAACCGGCGGTGGGTGTCTCAGTAAGGAAGGTGTATGGTGAGTTTCTAAACTCCCACCTTAAGAGCTGTGGCCAAGAGATTGCTGAACCCATCCGGGAGTGTGTTAGACTGCTGCTGAGGACGGGACTCAGAGAAGAGGTGATCCACTGGATGAACACTTACAAACACACATGCTAAAGATACACATAATGAAAGCAAAGGCCAATTAAGGATTATGTATAAATCACCTGGCCTGTGCTTCCTTTCAATTTTAGCCACAGTGAAGTGTGTCCCTAAGCATGACTGACCACATGACATGCACGCTTGCACTCATCCACACATGCAGACCTAAACTGAAACCCTCAAAGTAGCACTAGTATTCATGGATGCTTCCTCAATTTCCATATGACTTGTTCTGAACACTGCATGGCTCCTCTTAGGGCTTGTTCAGGTTGACAGCGGCTGCATCTGTGGTAAAGAGGCTGAAGAGCAGTCTGAACTCAGGGACGGTGGATCATGATGATTTCAGTGCTGACCCTCATGCTGTAGCAGGTAAGATATCACCAGTAGAATATATTTGGCAATATTTTAAACTGGCTAATATATGAGTTCTATAAAACATTCCTAGAGTTCATAGATCAGTCCATACAGGACTTCACAGAGTTTGTCATGGTTGTGGCCAAAAATGCCTGATTTTTCTGTGGCTTTTCTCTAAATTTGCTATGCAATTTGCAGTTTTTTTCTGCTTTTTTGCAGAAAACTACTTGAATTGGCAAAATTGCAAGAACTTGTTTTGCATGGTCTTTTGCAGTGATGTTTGTTGTTAAATGAGACCTTTTAGCTGTACTCATGTTTGACACGCATGAATCAAAGTTGGCTTTGGCTGAATGTGCATTATGAAAACATCACAGGGTGTGTTGTGATGATGTCACATGATGCGTTTTGCCATAATTTTGGGGCAGTGGTGGCAGAGGTTAAGGCTCTGAGTTACTGATCGAAAGGTTGGGGTTCAAGCCCCAGCACTGCCATGCTCTGGGTTACTGATTGGGAGGTCAGGGGTTCAGGCACTGCCAAGCTGCCACTGTTGGGTCCCTGAGCAAGGCCCTTAACCCTCTGCTCCAGGGGCACTGTATCTTGGCTGACCCTGCGCTCTGACGCCAGCTTCCTGACATGCTGATGTATGCAAAGAAAAGAATTTGACTGTGCTGTAATGTATACGTGGCCAATAAAGGCTGATTATCATTATTTCTGTGATCGCTAAATCGTTAAATCCTGGAGGGGTTTATAGATAATTGTGGAATATGTCTGATGCATGGATATGGCTTGGGGAGGCTGGAAGTCTATTACAAAACACTTGATTGTCACATTTTCTCACAGGTGCGCTGAAATCTTACTTGAGAGAGCTACCAGAACCTCTCATGACATCTGAACTGTATAATGAATGGTTCGAGGCAGCAGGGTAAATTCTTAGAAGAAAATTGAAATGAAAACATTTAATGCCAACTTCTAAAATAAGATAAGATGATAATACTATGTCCCCAACTCTATCTTTTAAAGAGAAAAAGAGCTAAACGACAAATTGGAGCGGTTTCGAGCTGTACTGAAAAAACTCCCACCAGAAAACTACAACAATCTTCGGTACATTCTGATGAATACTTTATTTGTTGAATGACATCCAATTTTTAAGACTAACATTCAAAACCTCTTCCTGCCTCAGATACCTTATCCAGTTTCTAGCGTGTTTGTCAGAACACCATGCGGTTAACAGGATGACTCCTAGTAATATTGCCATAGTGCTTGGACCTAACCTACTATGGCCTCGTATTGAGGGGTTAGTATAACACAGAGACACAAACACACTTTGATGCCTCATCTCATCATTTCAGTCTTTTATTAGCTCTTTAATTTGTATGCACCAATAATTTCCTTATTTCCATTGATTTTCTGTACTATTTTGCAGAGAGACTTCTCTGTTAGACATGGCTTCTGCCTCTTCAGTCCAGGTTGTGACAGTGATAGAACCACTCATACAACACTCCAAAAGTCTGTTCCCTGAAGGTACTGCAGACCTGCATGGTTGGGAATTTGTTTTACGCATGTAAGATTTCTGCATCAGTGTCCCTTGTCAGCTTAACACACTATACTGTTTTCCAGATGTTGATTTTGAGATTCCAGAACTCCCAGCACTGTCTCCATCTTTACCTCAGAAGTCCCCATTAGACACTGTCTTTCCTCCCTCTCCAACTGCCTCTGCCTCAAAAACTGACAGGTAATGGTTAAATCTTGCTCTTGTTCAATATAATGTATTCTTCAAAGATATAACTAATGTTTCAGGTAGCTCAGGTTTCTCTTCATTCATGTATAAATCTTTCATCTAGATTGATATATTTACACCTATAGTGTTTGAGATACAATACATGCTTAAGTATTTTAAATTGGTATATATTCTCCTTTTCTCTCCCACCCAGTCCAAATTCATCTGAAAACAACAATGCAGCAATAAATATTAAGACTGGTCCAATGAATCGTGGTGCAACAATGTGGGAGAATATCAGTCCTGCTCCAGCCAGCCAGCCGCCTGCTCAGGCTTCTAGTTCAAATGTGGCTCTTGGTGAGGATCAGCCCAAGACTTATCCTCAACCACAACCTCGGTCTCTGCTTCAAGCAAAGTCTCAACCTCAGACTCAGAATACAACCCAGCTGAAGGCAAACAGCTTTCCAGAGGATGGTTTAGAGCAGCCTCCCAATGTTCCTGAGGCCACACTGAAGATCAGCACTCCCTTTAAACGTATGATGTTTTTCTTTAAAATAAACCCTCTGCATTAAGCCTCAATGGCATGCACAGATTTTTCAAAATACTCATCCTATATCAATCTGTTACTTTATGTCTTACAGCAAGAAGGTCGTTTGTTCAGAGCAGGTCATTTAATAAAGACTCTGTTGTAAGCTATGGCAAAACCAAAACCCCAGTTGTTCCCATGAGTGAGGTCGGAGTTCTGCCAAGAAGTTTTCCACTGGCCATGCCCGCAATCTCTGAGGCACAGACGCAGCCTGCAGCCAAATCCCAAGCTCCTCCAGCTCCTTCAGCGCCTCCTGTTCCTTCTGCTCCTCCACCTGAAGGAGGTCCTCAGAGAAAGGCTGTGGGCAAGAGACCCAATGTGCCCCCTCCACTTCCACCCCAGTCCCTGCCCAAGCAGCTCTCATCCTCAGCCCAGTGAGCCCAACTTGCATTCGCCTTCACACTGATTTACTAACATCTAAGGTTTGGAAACTTAAGTTGATGATGTGGTGTACATATCATGCTTTCTTGTCTTTAAATTTGCTCCTCTTATTATTTGCACTGTCACATTTTCTGTAGCTTATGTGAAACCTTACTCTACAGATTGGCATTCCCCAATAGGTTCCTGTAAGTACAAATATAACACAGAGAGAAATCTCACTTCCTTTGGTTTGAGCTTTGTGTGCTAACAGTAGTGACGTATGCAGTTATGATTTCCTCAGCAAGCTGGGATTTTTATCTGTAGTACAGCAGCAAGACAATTATAATCACACATGTAAATAGTGATTTTTGTTTAATGTTCTCCTTGTTTTTTATTAGATATATTATTTGTATTGTTATAAGGGTACATTAGTAATGTGCAGATTTCCTGTGTGAAGGAACACATTCGTATATATACAATATAGATCACATGATTGAGAAGTCAACTCGTCTGTCAAAATATTTTATAAAAACGAATTCATACAAATTATTGTCATATTAGCTGTTATAATCTACAGCTTTAGTGTGTCACACAAAATATTGTATAAAGTTTTTATCATCAGAAAACTTGCCAAGAGTGTTTTTTTTATTTATTCCTAGGATATTTGTGAATGCAAAAATATTTATTGCTTAATAAACTAAATAATGAACTGAACGATTGCAGTACTATTAAAATGCATTTTTGGCTTGTCAATATTTTCACATATCACAGACTAGTGTATTAAACTGAAATGCATATGAGTACGTTTATGCATTTCATAATAATGACTGCTGTTTCCCACATAAAATAGGTCTGTAATAAGGCTTATGTATAAGATGGGCAATTAGAGCCACAGAGTCTATATGGAGAATTATGTGTAGTAAACTTCTGGAACATACAAATGAGAGTGCTGGTGTAAATATTATATATACTGTATCAGTCAGAAGCAGTTCATTTTGTTGACTTTATAGCTTAGCCATTATACTGTAGCTGTAACTATTCATGCACTGGCAAAGAGATGTGTTATTCACATAGAGTTTCTATGGCAGAAAGCTGCCTTGCCTGGATTCATGCTGTATGGACTCTGCTCCTGGTTTAATGTTCATATTGTTCATGTTCATAGGAAACTAATAACAATGAGGTCAATTTGTTCATTGGTTGTCACAATCAAACACTCAGTACATACTTCATATCCACATCTAAGCTACAAACATACTCCAGCATCCATGAGATACATAACAGCCTTCCACAGCCACACCTCTTAAGAACCTAGTATCATTCATCTGCATTTTTTTTTCAACTTCATGTCCTGTGTTGCTCTTATTTCAACAGATTTCAATCATAGACAGAATCTTGGTTAATACTACTTTTTTTTTTTCCAAATTTCAGTTTCATGATAAACTTCTTTTACATTTGGAACAAGAGAAATGTAATGCATCAGGTTGTTCATTTTTCAGTCTAGACCTTGATCTCTTCCTCATCATCAGGGTAAGCATAAGGTTGTCTTCTTTGGGTGATGCTCGTGTCAGTTTTCCTGTTTGTTCCACTGCCGTAATGTCGGGCCAGCACATCTGCAGCCTCCTGGAACCTTTTGGCCTCCATGACATGCTCCTTGGCAGTGGAAGAGCGCACAAGATTGCCTACCATAACTGGTTTCAGGAATTTCCCATTCATCACATCCCCACACCCCCACTCTATTCCATAAAGGCGACTCCGGCCCTCTGAATCCTCTCTCAGAAGTGAATCCACCAATGAGGTCCTGGTGTCCGGGGTAATTTCAGTGTCACCGTTGGTCCAGGGCTCAGGTTTGTGCTCCACTTCAGAGTTTTGATTGGCTTCCACATAGACACTGGGCCTATCAATCATGGCAAAGACTTCTGACATGAGCGAAGGGCCGAGGTCGACGGTAAAGGACGTCATGGAGTCAGAGGGGCTGAGTGAGTCAGGGACGGTGAGGGTGAATGGCAAATCTGTGAGAGAGCCACGGTGTATCTCAGCAGAGCAGGATGAAGGAGCTGCACTCTGCACAGGCCTCTCTGAGCGCGACAGCCTGGGCAGTGTGACAAAACCAGACTCTACACCTATAGAAAGGTGGAAAAAGCAGACAGAAGTGGGAATTGGCATGAGCGATCATGTGCTACTACTTTGACTGGAGGTGAAAGAGAAACTTCTGGCTATTTGAATTTTATATCTCCTTTACCCAGAAGATGGCAGTGAAGACTCAAGGGCTTTAAAACATTTCCTACAATTGAATATTTTATGCTGTATATTTTGTGACAGTACAGACCACCCATCAAACTCACCAAGATAGCTAAAGAAATCCAAAATCAGCAGTTGGTTAACATAACTAGCCCTTGACTTATTCAATTTGTACACAATGTACAAATAATAAAAAAATAAAATAAAATGGAAAAGTCAATCAGGTATTTACAATGTCACACTGGGCTTTGAGTTTTCCAAAAGTCCTGCAGCACAAAGATCATCATTAAATGGTAGAGCAAACATGTATAGTTGTTCATGTTTAATATAGTAATGTTATGACTGTAGTATATAAACACTAAGATTCATGTGCATTGAAGTATGTTACATTTGAACATCTGTCAAACCAAAAGGGCAGGCTTAACTCAGATCTGAGACTGGGAACAGTTTACTTAAGATAGATTCAAATTGATCTGAAAAACAGCTGAGTGCTCAGTAATTGTCACAACTCAACACATATACGATGACAGTCATTATGTCTGTCTGGTATATTTGCTCCTACACATGGCTTTACTTCAGTCTGTCTTGTTAAACTGTCATCTCTTCACTACTTCTGGTATTTCTTTGGAAGAATTAGAGAGTGATGACTAGAGAGTGTGCAGAATCCCCATGAGATTAACATCTCTTGAAAGTGAGAGAGTGATAATAACATAGTAACTCAAAAACGGCCTTTGGGACATTAGAGAACACACCGCCTTTCTCTAGAAGCATTCACAAAGCTGTCTGTGTCTGATGAAGGCCATTTAGGTCAGACAGGGGGGTGTAGCTGAAGTGTGTATGAGTATCACAGACATTGGAATTCAGAAACTGAGTGTCTGAACCTTTGCTACATTGTAACAAGTTTATAGCTGATAATCAGAGCTATTATTGCTGAGTGAAACATTGAAAAGACAAAAATCTGCCTTTGGTAGCAATGTTTTGGGCTGAGTTAAATAGTTAAATTGTTATTAAGCACTTTCAACTAGTTTAAAATTATTTTGTAAAACTGGGCACTGGTTAGTGTCTGAAGAATGAAGAATTACACCAAGGTTGGTTGAATTAGGATCGACCTAAAAATATTTCGAAATCATAAATCAATTGCTAGTACCTATGTTATTGTGAATAGGTGGAATGTGTCAAATATATTTTACCAAAAAACTGGGCTGAGTTTCTCAACAGCACTGCAGCACTTGTTAATTTTATGATTTAACTTGTGCATTTGGGAAATGGGGCCTTGGTGTGGTATTTTATTGGTCTTACCATATGAGTAAGTGCTGTCTTCAGGTGGCTTGGGTGTGCTGGGAAACAGCACCTTCACAGGGCAGCCATTGGGTGAGTCCACATCCAAGCGAGGAAGGGAAATTGCATTCTTTATGATAGGGGAGATGGTTGGAGGTGGAGGAGAAAGGTCTCTGGAACCCCCCTGCGGTCGATCTGGAGTCTTTCGGACATGCCGTAGGGTGCGAGAGAAGAAGCCCTCGCTCTTCTCTGAAGCAGTGATGGAGTCTCCATCACCGCTGTTCCCTGCACCACCATGGTTGCTGAGAAAGGAGGTGTCCCCAAATACATCTCCCCCACGGCCCACATGCATAGTGTGGCGGAAGTCTCCCATCGGCGGGCTGATCATGTCTGGAGTCAGATCACCTTTAAAGCGACGCCTCCCTGAGGAGTGAGAGACCAGGCCTTTTAGCCCAGATAGTTTTCCCAAGTTCATGACTGCTCAGTTTTCCGAGCTTACAAAAATAACACAGGAAAGCACAACAAAATCTCCAAGTATCAGTATTCCAACTAAAACTCTTGGCGTTCCAGTGAGGTTTTTTTGTGTGTTCTATGCAGTAGAAAGAATCTGGCCTAGCTCAACAGGAAATTATCCACACATTACCATTCATGCAAAATTATGCATGGCTCAGGGCTTCTCTAAAAAAGTCAAACTAAAAAAAGTGCAGCTGAGTGAAATGTTTCTCAGAGAGAATTTTCCATAAGCATGAACACAAAGATTTTTCGCCACTGGTCGCTGTCCATATCCAGAATGATCCCACTGAGATAGATGTGAGATGAAAATACTCATGTCCCCAATTCCTGGAAACCTCAGATGGGTATGTGGTCAAACAAACTGGGCTGCACAGTTGTTTTGGGTTTTTGGTTTAGAAAACACAAGTTCAGAAATAAATCCAACTCCGGCTGCAGAGATCTTTGCGGTTTAGGATTGGATCCATATATTCCATCGCCAGCGAGTTTGAGAGTATCCGCTGCTGTATGTTGAGGAAGATCAAATGTTAAGAAAATATCTGCAAACTTCGTTTTTGCAAAAAGAAGAAAATGACGTGGTGCATGTGGTATGAGTGGGTAGCACTTGGCTACATAAATAATTGCACGTTTCTGCTTATTTTATGCTTTGAAAACTAAGTTAGGTTCTGTGCCAAATCCTCCAGGCGAAAGTCCACTTCCCTTCCTTTAAAAAAGCAACTTCTCGTTCAAGGACCTTAAGTCAAAGGGAGAACTATTTTGGTTTTGCAAGTAACACTGGACAGTATCTTGACTATTCATTTGCAATATCTCTTGCAAAAACATTTTTAAGTAGTTTCTCAATCTCAGACTAAAAAAATCTCTTTACAAAAGTACAGAACTTATTTGTAAATATTCAACATCAAACCCCAAAAAGCATTTCAGTTAATAGTCAGTATACACTGCCCTGCCTTAATTTTCTTTTGTTGTTAGTTTGAGATGGAATTTGTAATGGTTGTTGCTTTTTAAATATTTTGACAAAGTAGCACACATTTACAGGCCCGTCTATTTTATGAGCTTTCCACTGAGACTGGCCTCCCACACATGTTAGTCTGACTCCATTAATGAGTTATTACAGCGCTCCAACAGCATTACGTCAACTCTCAACCAGCCCTTGGTTTGTTCTTGCCCATGCACCAATTGTTGGTGATTTATTTTAACAGACTACTCTTTTAAGAGCAGTAAGATTTTCTTTTCCTGCTCAGCAGTAGGTCTCATGCCCTCATATGTAGAACAGCTCAGCTCAGCTACAGATATGTTGTTCTATTTAGCCTGAAGAACTTCAACAATCCTCTGTTTGCTGTGTACTAAGTATAATTCAAGTCTGGATTAACAAGGAATCTTTGCTAGTGTCCCTAAAAAACCTCTTGTCTCATCCACCCATAGGCATGATTCCTAACAAAGCAGTGGAGAATTAAAAAGCCTTTGAGTCAGAGCATAACATCTGTTTCAAATGATTCAAATTTGTTTAAAGTAAAGAAATAAATTTCATGCCTAATTAGTCAGACTGTGTACTCCCTTAATCCCATTCCACTCAGTAACCTCTGCCCCATCCCCTGCCGATGTGTGTTCTCGATGGGCCGGCACAACAAACTCAGTCCAGACCACCCCAGACAGACTTGTTGCTTTATCTCTCTCTGAGGCTTGACCAGAGGTTGTCCTTTGGCATGTTACTTTATCTTCTTGATACTCTGCTCCCAAAGTTCAGATTCACAGATTCACTGGCCTATTCTTCAGAAAGGTCAGACAAAAAAATTCAAATAAAATAAATAAAGTAAAAGTAATAATCTGCACAAGAGTCAGGGGGAAATAAGCGATTTGTTGGGCATCTCCTCTCTTCAAAGCCCTCTGCCTCCCTCAATCCATTTGGTGTTTTGGCAGTGTGGAGGGGTGCCTTGAAAATTACTGTCCTGCAGCAAAAGGGAAGAGGGAGGAAGATTCTTTTAAAATTAAATTATCACCTAAGCAACAAAATTATAATTTATTAATACGGTTCAGAGTGATGTGTACGCAAGTTACATATAGTGTGTGATGTATGAGTATTATTTCTCATCATGTCTTTTTAGGATGAAAAAAGTAACTATGTACATGAAATGAAGATTTTTTTTACTATGGAATCTAATATCAATAAGCATTATCTTACATGTCTTACTGTCTTGATGCTACAGAAAATGACTTGAATTATAAATCATGCCCCTGAAGCCATATAAAGTGACAAGAATCTACATAGGTTGCAGAACGCATAAACTCCATAAACCTCATGATGTAATGCATTCAAAAACTGAGACCGTATAGGAATGGTTCTGCTCTAGAAACCAGACAGAGAGTGGATACATTAGGGAGATGTGCATGTAAACCTCTGAAACCAAAGAGTAATGGGACCCGTGTGCGTGTGTGAACACATTCCTAAGAAGAATATCACTAGACTGAAAAGTGTCTACATCCAAGATTGGAAACACATTTTAGTTCATCTGCTCATTCTCTCTACAAACCCCCACCAGGCTGCTAGTGTATGGATACGAGACTGATGCAAATCTTCCCTCTGATCTGATAAACAGATTCCTATTTACTGGAATGAAAAAGATTCATGGTACTGGTATTTCAGACTCATCGCTTTTTCCAGACTGTCTTCCCAACAATATTTACATGTACATTTACATTTATTCATTTTGCAGACGCTTACAAATGAGAAAATACGAGCAAAATAACTTCCTTTTGGTTTCTTTCTTCCTAAACTCTGCAAATCATATACACACACACACACACACACACACACACACACACACACACTCTCTCTCATGGAGTCTATGTTACTTTGTAACTGAGTTGACCAGGTGGACAAACAAGCAAGATAATGACTCATTTATCTTCACCCAATGACTTATGTCTCATACCCTCTTAGTCACATTGATTTCATTGATTGACAGGCACCAAAAACCAAAGAAAACTTTTACAATGACACAAGAAGAGTTTAAATCAAGTGTGCATCATAATACACTTTTAGAAACTTGTCGTAGTTTACTTAGTTTATATATAAATATATCAGATAGCCTTTAACAATGCCTTTGATGCCAATTGTTCAGTAGAAATGTAGAAATGTTCTGTAGAAATGTTCATCAGAAGTTCAGCAGAAATGTTCAATTAAAATGAAACAATGCCTTTTTTCACAAAAGAAGAATGTATTGAAATCATTCTCATGGCTGGATCGGGAAGCTGTCGCAAAGTTGAGATGGACTTAACAGCAAACACTTCACACACAACACTGCTGCCAAACTGATTAAGAATTTCTAAAATACTGGAAGTGGCGCGGACCAAACGAAAAGTGGACGTCCACAAACATCCACTGATGAAGGCACAACCGACCTGGTGCTGGCAGAGTATGGAGACTCCTATGTATGGAGACTTTTGGGACACCCTGTATTACTAGTATTATATATGGTATAGGCTTGGGGACTATAAAATGTATCATTTTGTAATTTCAGTCACATAGAAACAAATTATTTTACTATACTACATAAAATAAAATTGACTATTTACTATTATAAAATACTATTTTTGTTAGTATACATTAATGAAATTTATTTATGTTAATGAATTCTATCATTCATTCTTTTGAAATGTATATTAACAAAACAATGCATGGAAACTGCTTCAAGTCTGCAGTGTAAATACATTAGGCCTGTGTTATATCCACCCTTATACAATGGAGATCTGAGATTGTTTTTTCAAAGTGGTCTGCACATGCACAACAACACATTAGTGGAGTAAACAGTAGTTTTAACAGCGAATCTAGTATTCTATATATACAACCATGACTATGTGACATGAATGCACAATGCAATGACTGATTAAAACTCAAATAGATTCACATAGAAATGGGTCATGACACAAACATGACACAATATGTAATATCAAATGAGAACTTTTACACATCGAGACCTTCTGCAATATCGGTATTGCAAAAGTATTGTATTTCAGCAACAATGATTAACCAACAATATATTGTGCAACCCTAAAATTGTGACCAGGCTTACTAATTCTCATTACGAATTACTTCTTCATAATGGAGGACAGTTTTATTGAGTTGTAGTTTGTGGCACATGCATGCAACCAAGAAATCGATTTGAATCTTTTTATTGTGTTTTGAAATACATTTACAGGATTATATAATAAACTGACTCCATCCAAACCATGCCAAATACTGTGAAAATGAATACAACATTATTTAGTTAATAAAACAGGTTTCTTAATCATATCTGCCATCTTACCTGATGAAGGCTAGTTCACCAGACTCTCGTGGATATATGAGATTTTATTCCATGTTTATGATATATTCCAGTATGGAGTTTAATGAGCTTTAGCTCTGTAGGTTTTCCACACTGAGACAGCCTCTGCTCTGGTGAACATGGGCAGCACAAACCTCTAGCAATCTGACTGACACACACACACACACACACACACACACACACACACACACACACACACACACTATTACAGGCAGCAGTGTAGTGTGCTCAACTAGTGGGTGTATTTGGACTACGGACAAAAGGGGCGGGGTTTTCTCGGGAACGGAGGAAAATCCCTTATTTTAGCAACAGAGTGCGGCGACTTGTATCAGTTGGGCAAAATAAAACAAACCCTTATCATGTTCAGAGTACCCTACAATAGTTCCTTTAGCACAGGGAGTATTAAAAGAAAGTCAGATTTGAAGTGTTCAAATGCCCAGGCTTGTAGTCGGTATGACGTTTAGCCTAGTTAGGTTGTTCAGTGGGTTTTTTTTTTCTTTTTCTAAAAATGGAAGCCTTTTTTTAGGGAGCTCCATAGCACCTTTAATGGCTTCCCCAAAGAAACAAGCCAAGATGGTTCAGCTTTACTCAAGGGTACTTGACTAGGTAGGGCTTTGCTTTCTAAGGGTTCTACATGAAACGTGTAGAACCTGAAGTTGGAAAATTTCTTTATTCTCTTTATATATAACATTTTCCAAAAATAAACTTCTTTTCCAATTCCAATCTTTGCCATTTCTTACAGGATCCAATATCTGATGTTTTGTCTGATATCCTATACATCTGTTTTTTGGGGGGGGGGTTTTTTGCTAGTCTTAGCCTGATATTGGTAGTGGGTGTTGGATTGGTGCCATCTCAAGTTTTTAAATGTTTAATGGTTCTAGCTTTCTAAAGAGCTTCTACTTGGAACATTTTCTAATAGGGGAACACTCTGTTTTAAGGTTTTATACAGAACCATTCGGAATGCCCAAGTGGGATACATCGAAGAATCGTTTAGGATGATAATGAAAGATTATAGAGCCACTTGCTTGAGAGCCTCAGGTGAGCTATAGAAACACTGCCTATACTCATTTTCACATCAAATTAGCTCACGTGCTCTCAAAATTAAAATGTTAATGTGGATTTTCAATAATTATCTATCTGGGACAGGACAGCGCACTTCTGGCTTTTTGGTAAACATAAGCATGTCAAAGAACCGTTTAAACTTACCCACAGGAATCTTTGGCTGGTCTTTCTGCTTTTGATAGTACAGACACATGGACACAAGGCAACATGTTTACTTATGGTTTATTTCAATACCATAACCTAAAGTTGTTTTTTGTTTTTGTTGATTTATGCAAATTAACAGACCAACGCGACCTCTATAATCAATTGCCCCCCCCCCAATTCTGTAAATACTATTGGATTGATATAGTTTATAGTGCACTTTGTTCTCAAAAGAGAATGTGGAGAAAGCAGGAGTTTGTCAAAATCAAAGCCCCAATAAAAATGTGTTTCTTCTTTGACTACCCTCATTCTTCCTGAATGTGTTCATACTTTCCTCATTAATGTCCACTGAAGCAACCTATACTAGTTGCTTCTCAGAGTAAAAACGCTTTTCTTCAAGCATGCCAGCTATTTGCTAAGAAAAAATGTGTAGCTTTTGGAAAAGGTTCAGTTGTTGGTCCCCAAAGGGGGGCCAGATTACATTTTAGCCTTTGTGCTCCACACATTTGACTTTTCCACAATTCATCTTACCATGTCTCCTTTCTTCCTTCCCTTTCTTTGCCACAAGTTCAAAGGATCCATCCATGTGTCTTTCTTGGTGCTCAAAGATCTTATTTTTTGCATCTGAAACTTGTCTCTAATTCATCATTAATTAGAGAGGTTTGTCCATTTGTTGACTTTTTTTTTAATAATTATAGTACTGCAAGGATTTTTTCTTAACCACTGATCATCGAACTCATTTATTCTTTTAAAGTGTTTCTCTCTGCTCCTTTTGCAGTCCCCTCACACAGAAACCGCTGGTATTCAGGCCCCTCAGCTGTGATTCCTGTGCTGTGAGGAGAGCCAAAAGGGAACCAATCCAGTGCTGAACTTTTAGCTTATCATGGAAATGTTTATTAAGCTCAAGGTTGATGGATGTCCCGGGGCTGACTCTGTGCAGCATTACTTTGTAATGAGCATTGGGACAACAAACAGTGCATGCTGAAGTTTATAATGCCACAGTTCACTCGAGGAACACTCAGACAGATATAAAGCCATTTAAGCATGCTTTCAACTATTTTTCCATATTGTGAAAATAGTCTTTGAAAAAACAATGAATTTTTAAAATGATCTGTGCAAGATTCCTACATTTGGTTCTTAGTGTTGGTTAAGTGTTAAAAAGCCAGGCCTCAGTGTATTCAATGTTTTTATTGCCTTATTCTAAGTTTGTTTGTCTCCTTTGTTCTTCGTTTGCTTTTTCTCCTATCACTGATGCTTTGCTTTTCCCTCTCCCGCTCTGTTTTGCTTCTTGATCAGTAACTGGGGCGATAAGAAAGTTGCTTCTGATGTTTGTGTGAATATGGCTGGCATCCATGCCTGGTGACCATACAGCCAGGCGAGATTGTGTCTCTGTGCTCTCTTTGTGTTTAGACTATACCAGCATCCTTTTGTGCAGATATGGATCATGGTGTCACTTCCTGAAAATGATGAGGGAACCCTTACTGTAACGAATGAGAAAACAAGTGTCCAAATCTTAGAAGGCTGAGCTTTAGTGGAAACAGTGAGTCTGTGTTCTCACATGTTGCGTGGGGTTACTTGCCTCTTGGCCCTGTACTGGCCCATGTGATTACTACTGTGCATCTGGCTCAAAGTTGGGCTGAAACTGGTAGACAGTGCTTTTTGGAATTAGATAGAACCTCTTTGGAAATATCCCATTCAGGCTTTGTGCGAGATTAGTATGTATGTCTTCACTAGAGAGTAACTGATATATGGTGAAGTCATAAAGTTGAAACCCAGGGAAAAGGGATAGAGGAAGAGGGGGGAAGGAGCTTGGATAAACTGGCTAACAGACATTTTTTCCCAGAGAAGAAAGTAGGCTGTTCAGTAAATTACTTTTATCAATTTTAAACCACTTTAGAATTTACACAAGGAATATAAACATTTCATTGAAACTTTTAAAAAAATATATTAAAATGATGGCATACCAAAAGTCAAAATACTTTGATTAAACCCCTGTAACATTTCATCTGATCTCAGTCTGTGTAGATTTTTTTTAACAGTCATCCATACAATACTATAAACATTGCAGTAATCTGGGTTTTAGTCATATTCCCTCTGTAGAAATGGTGTGCCATATTGCTACAAATACATATTTAAATATTGTATTTACAGCATTTAACTAAATTCAAAAGATTATGTAACTGTTTTTATATCACGTGCTTTAGGCTCAACACATTCAGCAAATATGTCCAGGTTTGCTCAGTGTTTGCAGCCTGTAAAATGAAAGATGGTTTAAGGGTCATTGCTGTGAATTATTAGCTTGCTGAAAATCTTAGCAGACTTGTGTTTATAAAGGCTGTTTCCTGATCTACATTTCCTTTTTAGTGCAGAATACAGTATGTGTGTGTGTGTGTGTGTATTCCATGTGTGTAGTATACAGTATGTGCTTCATGGACTGCTAGAAATTTTTGAGAATGTTGGTAGTAGTGATTTTGGTTATTGTTTTCAACAAATTGTAATTAACAACCACCATCTGGCTTTATGAGACACAACTAAAATAATCCTTTGTTTCATATTCCCCTGCATGAATGTTCCCCTAAAAAGCAAATATTTATTTAATTGTTATGCCAGGTCTCCTATTTGAGTTCCATTAGGAACTGGAAAGCAGTGCATGTTTGGATTATAAAAGCCAGATGTTGCCATCTGAGAAGGAAAGTGGTAAAATGGGTAGATGTGGGAGGGTGGGACTATTAGACTTTAAGACTTTTCAGCACTGAAAGTTCCTAATTTAAACCAAAAATAAAAGACAGACATATTTTTCTTGTAACCATTTTATGATTAGTTAACTCAGTAAAGGCTTGTGTGCTTGAGAACCGACTTCTCAGTCTATCTGTCTCCATTTCCACCTGCTCCCTCCCTGACTTCCTAAAGAGTGTGTCGCTAATTAACATCCTGTTGGGAGTGGACCCTCTCTGAGCACTATGCTTCTTGGATGGAGGGGTGCAATGAGACAGGGGTGGGGGTGTAACTCAAGGAATGTGTTTGGACTGCATTCCCATTTCCGTGAATTCTGGCTTGTCAGGAAGCGAGGCTCAGGCGGTGGACAATAGACAATAGTGAGGCTAGGCCTTTGCTGGTGTGAGGATCCAACAGGAAAAGCAGCACATGCACATAAACATTCAGCTACAGAGTCATGGCTGGAGTCTTCCACAGTGGATAAAAATAACACGTTGACTGAGTTTTTCTTTTTCTGGTGCAAGAGGGATGATCTCAATTGGACTCCAGCAGCTTTTGCTGTTCGCCTCTTACCCAAGTAGCTGTGGCTGAAGGTGGTGGTCATGCAGGTTGGGATTTGAAGTGGCTACTTATCCTGTGGACAAAGTGGGACTTCTCCCTAATCCTGAATCTGTTGATGTCATAACACTGATAAGGAGATCGTATGTAATTATGCATTTGTCTATATAGTTTTCAGTGTACAGCAAAGACTAAAAAAGATGGTCAAGTCTATGTCTGTCCAGAGCTGTGAGGAATGTTTTGGCCTATTTATAATTGTGTTCCATGCCTATCCTCACACAGACAAAATGGCCTTTCTTCTCTTTCTCTGCAGGCAAAAACGCCTTTTTGATGAGAGAGGTCAGAGGAGAATTGCCAGACTGGTTTGAGCTGCAGGAAGGCTGCGGTAACTAAAAAAAAGAAAACATTCTTTACAACCATGGTGAGCAGAAAAGCATCCCAGAGTGCAGAACAAATCAAACCTTGAGGTGAATGAGCTACAACAGCAGAAGAAGTGCCAAAAAGAAGAATCTGTGGGCATCACAAATGTCACTGGACATTTGAAGACTTGAAACATGTTGCCTGGACTGATGTCCCTCTTGATTTCTGCTTTGACATGCAGGTAGTAGGGTCAGTAATTTGTGTCAACACCATAAATCCATGGACCCCAACCTGCACTTTGTCAAGAGTTCAGGCTGTTGGTGGTGGTGAAATGGTAATACCAATCAATCAATCATCGTTTGAATGACATAGCCTGCGTACTGATGCTGACCATGTGCATCCCTTTATGGCGACAATTTACCCATCTTATAATGGCTACATGCAGCATGATAACGTGCCATGTCACAAAGCACAGTTAATCGCAAACTGGTTCCATGAACATGACAATGAGCCTATTGTACTTCAGTGGCCTTCCTACTCACCAGGTCTGAATCAAATATGGCACCTTTGGGATGTGGTATAATGGGAGATTTGCAGCCTGAATGTGTAGCAGACAAATCTGCAGCAATTATGTGATTCAATCATGTCACCATGGACCAGAAGCTCAAAGGAGTGTTTCCATCTTATGGAATCCATGCCATGACAAATTGGGCTGTTCTGTACTAGCACCAGTTTTAGTATGGTGTTCCTAATAAAGGGGCCGGTGAGCATACGTCTGTTAAAAAAAGAATAAACTTTATCTTAACTCTCCCCAAATACCCACACAAGCCACTGAGTGGAGAAAATTATTGTTTACATCATTTAAAGTACAATTCCTGCTCTTATACAATTATATACTGTGTGTGACGTTACACGTCTTAGCATAATTAACACTAAACTGTGGTAGGCAGTGGAATCTTAATCTTAGTGTGCATGTTTGTGACAGCTGATGTAAGTGTAGACATAGACTGGAACACTCAGTAATTTGCGTTTTTCTGCTGAAGTGAAGGCATCAAAATCAGAAATGCCTCAACTCAACAAGTGTGACTTGAAAACCAGGGATGAAATCTGAAACTTAGGAGCAGCTATTTTTATTTGTGGACAAATAGAAATAAATTTTATGCAAATACACTCGAAACAAATTGCAAACATTGTAAACTACACACCATCACCCTCTCACACAGGCAAAACCCTGCTGCGTGATGTTCCTTCATTTTCTTTTTCCAAACAAAGAACAGAGCATTTATAAAGACAGGCTCAGTCTGCTCAGAATGCTTACCAAATCAGCAGGGTTCAGAGAAGACCGGACTGGAGCCTGCGGCTGCTGCGTGTGATGGCCTGTCTGAGGCTGCGCGGCCTCGTTCCCAGCCACCACTCTCTGGAACATTCCTTGGTCAAGGGCAGGAGTGGAGAGGAATAGAAGGCCTTATACAGCCACGCTTGCTGAATGTTTACTTCATTGCTTGATTTTTTGGGCACAGTAAGATCTACACATCTGATTTTGTTGTGCTGAATGTGGACCAACTCAAGTCTCTGAGATAAATCTGCTACACGTGTTGCTTTTGTGCTTTCATAAAATAACACGCGCAAATCAAATGAGCCTTCAGTCTTCTGGTCATATGCAAATCTATGTACTGTATATTCGATCACCTGTGATTGAGTATGAAATGCAAATTGAGCAGAAACAGGAACATGACAGAAAGTCTCTGTAGTACTTCCACTGGAACCTCTCACTGATACATGCACTCTCCTACCTACCTACCAAAAGGCAGGCTGTCCCAGTCCTCCACCCAGTGATCTTATCCAGCTGAGTTTCAAATGATACCCAGTAACTGAGTTGTTAATTCCAGTCACCCAAAGTACAGTTAACGTCTAATGGGCATTTTTCAAACAATCTTTCAGCGGTTGCCAAAGCTGTTTGTGTGTGACATTTAGGTTAACCACTTATGAAGCAGTATATGCTGTAATTGTGAGCAAAGGCTCCACTTCTATTTAACAGGAATTCTGTCACATACAAGTGGTTTGGCCTCACTTGACTTTATCTTGGGCAAAAGTCAATATATATTTTTCGTCAAAGAATGGTTTTACTTACTGTTTTGCTTTAATCAATTTTGTTTAACTGAGAAAGCAATCAAACAGCAGTTTGAATTTTTTTTAGTATCATAGAATTAAGCAAAGGCCTTGTGAAGAAATCCCTTTTGGAATCCATCACAGTCAGAGAAAAACATGTACTCATACTGTGTTATATTTGTATTTCCAAAGATTGCGTTATATCAGTGTTCAATCACATTTGTGTCTGCCTTTTGGAGAATCTACATATCAGACAAAGGCTAAATAAAGCCAAGCAGCGTGACTTTTATTGCTCTACAGTCTGTACAGTCTTGTCTAACCCAGTGATCCAATCTGTTAGAACAGATTTGTGTCTGACTGGCATTTCCTGTAGGCTGGCAGTGAATCTGAGAAAACTTCCTAACCAAGGCACCTTTCCCTTTCTGTCAAAATTCACACTAACCCCCTTCCTCCACAGTGCCCTCAAGAAGAACCGCAACTTCAATCCGTAACCTAAACTGTCCAGTAACACCTAATAGAAGAATAAAATGAAAAACATGGCATTCCCTGCTAATAGTAAATAAAAGGGACAAGCATTAGTCTGAACAGGGAAAGAGGAAGAACATCACAGTAAATTAATCACTCTCACAATTCTCAGGGCTGGGAAATCAGAAAAGTAGTGATTGAGTAAATTTTTCTAAAACGTATGAAAGTACAATATGAAAGCGGAATTGCATCAGTAGACCTATTTTAGGATTCACAGTGGGGGTTTCTACTTAGTGTATCACTTTTGCCTTGTTTCCAGCTCCCTCTGCTGACTAAACTGCTAAATTCCAAATGTGCAAACAATCACTTACACTTAATACTTGACAGATTATTTAAACCCAATTTATGTTTATTGTATGTTTGTATGAAATGTACAGTATGTGAGTAGAATCAAACAGAACACAAAATGTTTATAGTTGTCTATTGAAGAGGCCCCTACGCATTCTAATCCTCACAGAGAGAATACAGGAGCTTTATTTGCTCAGCATATTCAAAACCTGGGCTGTGGACACAGGACACAAATATAAATTACCAAAACAGCAAATAATGACTATTCTTTTCATTGAGAATGTTTGACTATTGGTGTTTTTAACAATTACCGGCCAGGTGTCTCAAGAATGAGAGGGATGTTGTCGAGTCGAGGCTCATTCACAATGTTTCGGAAAGCAGAGATGCCAATTTTTCCACGGCCAATGTCCTCATGGCGATCCAAATGGCAGCCCAATTTACCTGTAAAGCGCAAGTGATACATTATGGCAATACGCAAGCAGTAGAAATTAGTTTTACTACGTGCATGAAGAGTGTATTTAAAAGGAATAATTAGACAACTAGTTAGCCAGTAAAAACAGATAAAGGTACTGCTATTTTATAAAAGCACCTTTTGAGTCATTGAGATGAACAGCTCTCAGGTAGTGAAGTCCAACCACCTGGTCAAATTCATCAAGCACAGACTTCACTCCTCCTTCTGAAGAAATTTCATAACCTGCAGGGACAAGCAGAGTTTCCCCACAACATTTGAACTATATACTGTATATTAACATGAGCCATGGAGCTGATTAAAACAATGTGTCTTATAGGTATTATGCTGTTGGATTTGATATTTTACAAAGAAAAATAAATCTTACTAGGGTAAAACATACTTCTCTACTCCTCACCTGCTGCAAAAGCATGGCATGTGTCTAGACATACTCCAACACGAGTCTTATCTCGAACATGGTCAATTATGCTCTTCAGCTCGTTAAACTGTCCACCCACAGTGCTTCCCTGTCCACTCATATTTTCAAGAACTAGTAAGAGGTTGCAAAACAAACAGTGAGTTAATAAACATTATATGTCTATGGCCCAATTTATCTTAAAAATACACATTCTAGCTAATTAATTATTGGGGTCCATTAGCAATTAGTTTACCAGTACAGACTGCAGGTACTTGCTGGTGAGCATGGTTTATAGCTTGGGCGATCCTCTCAAAGCACTGCTCTTTGCTGGAGCCCATGGAGGCCCCAGGGTGGAAGTTGAACTGAGTGAGGCCCAAAACACTGCAACGACCGAGTTCATCAACCAGCATGGCCTGGCTCTTAGCAAATACATCTAAGTTGTAAGAAAGAGCACAGCATCCCAAACAACAGTTTCTTAACCTGCTTTTAGGTTTTTGCACAGATACTGGTGCCATAAATTTAGTTTCCCCTTTAGATCTCCTCCATTTTTCCCCACTTCTTACAGTTTGTACTAAATATA
Organism: Ameiurus melas; assembly: GCA_012411365.1. Lineage (NCBI taxonomy): Eukaryota > Metazoa > Chordata > Actinopteri > Siluriformes > Ictaluridae > Ameiurus > Ameiurus melas. Next base: position 21,139,292 of record CM022760.1, read on the forward strand.
ATGCCCTTTTTATTTAAGACAATTATGATAATTATAAATATCAGCAGCTTAAGTTAAAGTACTTCAATCTAATCTTTGCCATAAGAATGAAACTGCCAACAAATAACGTCTAATAAACACTGTTGAAAAAATTAAGCACAGTATATAGCACAACCTGCCATTTGTATACAGAATATAAGATATATTTTTCAGTGTCAAAATATGCAAAAATGAAGAATATCAGCAAGCACTATATAAGACTTATGTAAGACAGCATGTCACAATGTCAAACATTACCAGTAATGACTTAATATATAACAAACAAAATGTCAGTTGTTAAATGTGCACTATGACATAAAACTATTATTATTTTGTCCTGTAGTATTGCTTAGTGCACATTCACATATTGTAAGTTGCATCTCCAAGTTGCGTCTCAGTTTTGGGCAGGATTTATGTTTTTGTGTTATTGCTTTTACATACAGTAAATTGATAATCTGTATTGATCAGTATAATATACAGGTCATACAGCAAGTACAAATACTCACCAAAAGCAGCCAATCGTTAGTCATATAGTGCTGGTGAGTAAGAATCACTGGCCAATCATACAGCAGGTGAAAATATAAAAAGTTTTCAAACCAGAAAATATTGCTCTAGGGACTAATGTGTCACTACTGTAAGATTCAAGTAGGTTTGTATGTTTATAACCGTTGTACGGTGTATTACGTTCTTGATTTTGGCCAGAGTGTCCCTTTAACATATGTTTGTTTTCTATCAGCTTGGGGAACATTATGTTCATGTGGTGGACAGACCTTCCTTAGGAGAGCCACAGTTCATCAGGTAAGATCCATGTGGCAGAATCTGTTTTGGGTCAAAGCCGTGTTGAGTACATGCTTGCTGGAATTTCACTGCAGCAGTCTGATCAAGGGCAGGTCTTTGCCAAGTGCGTTGGGAACCCAAAAATAATCCAAAACTGTGACCCCCCATGTCTACACTTGCTTCAACTGCTTTCCATATGCCTCCTTCAAAATATAAAGGGTTCATTATATTTGACTAATTTTACTACAGTTATAGTAGAAATGTTCTCTGTGTGTCATACCTGCTATGGAGACATGAGCACCAATGTACTTTTTCTGTTCTTCAGTCCTTCCTTTCTTTCCCCTCGCCATTGCTTCAGTGCTGTCTTCTGATGGTTCACCTAATTCAGCTGAGTCTTCAGCTTTTTCCATTTTTACCAGATCTCTTTCTTTTCTCCTCTTCTCTCCTCTTTTGTGTGGACCCATGCCTTTTTTCAAGTTAGTTACCCGATGAAGACAACCAACACCAGCAGCCTATTCCTTACATCATTTGAAGTTAAGCAACAAGGTAGATAGGTTTAGTTACTTTATAGCACTATACAGCTGAATGCAATATTGAGTGAACTGCATAAATTCAGCATTTCCTTCGAACCAATCCCACTCTTTCTATTTTAGTCAGGCTATTTTACAATACAATCTGGCATCCTCACATAAACCAGATCATCACTGTGCATGTATCTGTTGCAGGCAATGAGAATCAAAGTCAGGCATGATGAGGTGCATTCATGTTGGTGGAAACTTGCAGAGCAAACACAAGTTAGGTGTCGGTTTTATCCTACACATCACTAGCATCGAGGATTTAAACAACAACAACAACAAACAAACTAAATAACAAACTACAACGCTTGGCTATTATAATAAAATCCAACTGATTCGTGACTAGTCATGATTATTCTCGTAAACTTCTTGACAGTATCCATGTCACCAAAATATTACCCCGAAATCTGGAAACGTTGAAGTTTCGTTTTAAACACTCTTAACAGACGTTAACAGACCTCGGTTTGAATCACTCCCACACGATGGACTACCTCTGGGTCTCTGTTTGTTTGCAGCCCCGCCCCTCTACACTTATATGTGGGCGGGGCGTTCTTGGTGACGCACTGGGGGGTCATACTGCCTGCTATATAACGTAAACTGAATGCAGAATAAATAACAAGCAATAATAAAAATCTGAAGACTCAATCAATGCAGCATTATTATTATTATTATTATTATTATTATTATTATTATTTACTGTTTGCGATTGAATATTTACAAGAAAAACCGATGGATTCTATAGAGACAGACATAGATAGATAGATAGATAGATAGATAGATAGATAGATAGATAGATAGATAGATAGATAGATAGATAATAGATAGATAGATAGATAGATATTCCTGATGACTCTGTTATTTTATTGTATTTTTCCACGACAAAGCGTTTGATTGTAGTGAATGGTTTTCGAAATATGACGTCATTGATTGAATAGAGAAGCTTCCTACATGTAACCTGTTGTCAATGTCAGTGTAAAGGGATTTGCTCGCTCTAGACTGTGTGTATATAATCGGTGAATAAAAGAGTGAAAAAACCCGGCGTGCAGGTCATTCTTTGGTCAGTAGCGATCTGTGGACTTTTAATACTGAAGGTCAAAATGTTCCCTCTGCTAACCCCCCCTTCCGACAGCGCTGCTCTCACACACACACACAATTCATACTCGAGCAGTAAAATGGCCGACCGTCAACCAACTGACTTCTCAGTGCTTTAAAACCAGTTTGGTCTTTTCCTTTCGTTTACATTATCGCATCGCATCGTTACAAACAGCACTGTGGAGGGTCTCGTTTCCACAATTAGCCGCGTCGCTGGGTATCTTTTTTTTTAATGGCGTGTGTTGGATTTCGCCTCGAATGCCTCAAAATTTACAATTTCGCACTGAAGCACTTTAGCAGTAGCTAGCTTCCTAGCTACAGTTCATGTAATTCCTGGGGTAAGTGCTTCTTTTTTTTTTTCCAGCGAACGAACTATCATATTGATGCTTGTTAAACCAGTGGTATCTGTGTGCGTCGGTAAAACCAAAGACTGGTGCATAATTAAACATGTTTACAAGCCCATCCGAGTCGACGGCAGGAGAGAGAGAGAGAGAGAGCTAGAGCTAGTCTGTCTACCGTTAGCATAGTTAGCTAGCCATGCTAATACCAGTTAGTCGGTGTTCCAGCTTCGGTGATTGGCGAGCTCTCCGGCTCGCACTATAAAGCCCACGCCAGTATTAAAAAAGTCGTTTGCACATGCACGTGTTCAGCGGTTATTTGAGCGCCAGGGCGATGAACCGTTTGAACGCGGCGTGTTTGTTTGACAGCGGACCGTAAATATTTGGCTAGCCGGCTAACTAGCGAGCTAGTGGGCAGTTTTGCTTATTTCTATTCGGTATGTGGCTTGCTAGCTAGCTGCTTCGTTTGACTGGTCACCCGGTGCAGATTGCTCAGAGTGGGTGAGCCTTCACTTGCTTTCCGTCGGAAATCACGCTTGAATTCCTTGTTCAATAGGCCTCGAGTGGATTAGCTAGCGTGAGCATACGTGATCCCAGCCCTTTAGTTGCTAAGCTCATGCCGTTTGTGTGCAGCCTTGTGCTTTGGGGCAGATTTCCGCGGTTAACTTGTTTATAGTGCGTTTAACGTTTCTAAGTTTTAGCCAAAAATGTAACATTTCGCCAAATATGGTGGTGTGAGCACGACGGTGGTGTCTAGCCGAAGCTGCGCACTATCTGTTGCACAGAAATGCTCCGTGAGGAAATGGGCGGGTGGCTGAATGGAGTTCCAGCAAAATTATTAGTCAACACACTTGTTTCACTTTAGGCATTGCTAGAATATTTCCTCTGACACGCTTACGTTTGAAGTATTCAAAGGCCTTTCAGTTGCCCAAATGAATTGTTTTTGTTCATTTTAATTGACATGTACCGGTAAAGTGGAGTTATCCTTTGCTGTGCTTTTTTATTTTATTTTTTATTTCACTAGAAAGGAGCTTCTGGAAAGGGAACAGCAGTTCATGGAAGACAAGAAAAGGAAGAAGGAAGATAAAAGGAAAAGGGAATCCTCACAGAAGGTAAAGATGATGCTACGAACTTGAAATAGGCAGCCGGTATTTGGAGTCACATGTTGGCACCTGAATTTATTGTAAACCATCAAACTGCGCTACATTTGTTAATTGGCCAGAATATGACTGAGATGTTCTGAGAGCGTCTCCAGAAATCTCACTATTCTCCCTGGCTTTGTTTTTGTATCCAAACAATTTAGTATTCCTGAACAAGTATGAAATAACATGGATTGCATGGTTATATGAAAATAATTCACTCTGGGGTGGTGTTGTAGGGGAGTTTTACAGTTAAAGACCCAGATGGGACCAGATATGATGAACGAAGACCAGGAGTCAAGAGATGCAGTCAGTTGAAGAAACATTTTACTGTAGAATAGTTTGCAGTCCCGTCAGCAGAAGTCAGCTTCAACACTCAGCAAGGAGTTCGTAGGCCGCTCTGCAAACACACTCATTAAAGCAACAAGTATATTTTCAAACGCTCACTAAGCTAGTCATGATGTCATGTTGAATTATTCTGATTGGTTAAGGCATAGATAAAGTGAGAAAATGTCCACATATGGACTGTGAGTCAGAAGAATATCCTCATCGATTATCTGGACGTCAGTCACATTCTGGTTTAGACACACCGTGAACCCCTGAGGTCATCAACTGAGTTTTTAGGCTCCAGTTAGCTCTTCAGATGATCAGTTCACCTCCGAACATCCTATGACAACAGAGTGCACACACAGATACACAGCTTCCTCAAGGTTGGATTTGGTTGAGCTATAGTTCTGACCAGGAAACTTTTTCCCAAAACATGGTGATTAGATATACTTTCTCTCAGTAAGAAGTTCAGACAAAATTTGTCATTATTCTCTAGTGATTGAAGATGAAAAGTAAGTTAAATGCTGTAACTAAGAATAGTAAGTCTCATAAGCTTGAAGAAGACATTCAAATCATTTGATATTTTGAAAGATAAATGTTGATTAATAACGCCTTACAAGTCACTCAATATATAAATATATATTGATTGATCGGTCAAAGAGACAGGGGATTCCAGAATCTACCCTTCAGTGGTCCACCAGTGCCAATATCCACCTGTTTTAGACCAATGTGGGGTCCAATATCACCACATCTGGTCTACCAAATGAGGCTGCTACGGGAGGTGGAGTGGTGACGCATGTTTACCTGGCGGGTTACGAGTGTCTCTTCACCCCATCATGGACATCCCATATACTAAAAATTCTGGTCCCCATGGAAGGTGCTCTCCAACCTCCCACTTACAACAGGGCGTTGATTGTGTCTTTTCCAGCTGGTGGTGGAGGCTGTTCATCAACTTCACCAGTCACGTCTCCTCCTCAGCAGGTTTCACTGTTTTGCAGGCAGACTTGAAATTCGTGTTTACATTCATCCACTGATTCACAATCTGGTCCCATAGCATGTACTGCCTTATGAGCCGAACATCTACCCAAGGTTGAAGTCGAGTTCTACTGACGAAATCGCAAACAACTCTCCAAATTTAACATGTTCTGGTCCAATCCAATTAGGGCCACAATTTTATCTTTCAGGATTGTTCCTGATGCATCCCTGGCAGAACAACCCTATTTCTATTTATGTCTTATTTAACTTAAGGCTGAAACTCTATTCCTGACTACCTAAATCACTAAGTTCGGGAATCTCCCATCTGGTATGGAAGAGATTGAGAGTTAGGTTTGAGATTTTACGCTATTATTTACTGGCATGTAGTGTCTATTCACTCACGGAGGTGGTAAACATTAAGCGCGACGTGCACCTCACCCCCTTTTAAAAATTGAGCACTGTCACCGTACATCAGGCAAAACCACACTACGTCGGGTTTTTATGTACTATTCTTAAAACGGCTTATTTATCCATAGTACTTTGGGCTTAAACAACATTTATCAAATTTAAAACACTGCCAGGGTATATCAAGCAAAACCACACTACATCAGGTTTTTCTGCTTTAAACTTTACTGGGTCTATATTCTGTCCGCTTTTCACCTCTTCCCAGAAAATGCGTACTTATGCGCTAGTGGCATATACCGGTGGCTCCCTGTACACCAGCCCACTGCAGGCTGGTGCTTCACACCCATGCCTGAGTGTGCCAATCCTACCCCTTTCTCTCAACCTCTTTCACACAGGCAGCACTAACCAGCAGAAAATAAATAAAATCTGCCTACCTTGTTTGTTGATTAGCCAGGGATGTTACCAAAGAATGATTGCCCATTTTCTCCACCAGAACTGTAGGGGAATTTTACAGTTAAAGACCCAGATGGGACCAGATCTGATGATTGAAGACCCGATCAAGAGATGCAGTCAAGAGATGCAGTCAATTGAAGAAAATTTTACTGTAGAATAGTTTGCAGTCTCGTCAGCAGAAGTCCGCTTCAACACTCAACAAGGAGTTTGTAGGCCATTCTGCGTACGTCCTCTACAGCAACAGTTATACTCTCAATCACTAAGCTAGTCATGATGTCATGTTGAATGATTCTGATTGGTTAAGGCACAGATAAAGTTAGAAAATGTCCACATATGGACTGTGAGTCAGAAGAATATCCTCATCGATTATCTGGACATCAGTCACATTCTGGTTTAGACACACCGTGAACCCCTGAGGTCATCAACTGAGTTTTTAGGCTCCAGTTGTCTCTTCAGATGATCAGTTCACCTCCGAACATCCTATGACAACAGAGTGCACACACACAGATACACAGCTTCCTCAAGGTTGGATTTGGTTGAGCTATAGTTCTGATCAGGAAACTTTCCCAAAACATAGTGATTAAATATACATTCTGAGTAAGAAGTTCAGACAATATTCATCATTATTCTCTAGTGATTGAAGAAGTAAAGAAATGTGTATGTATATATTTTACTTAAAAAAATATATATATATTATTTTTTTATTATTTATTTTTTATTTTTTTAAATAAAGAGGCAGGGGGATCCAGAATCCACCCTTTAGTGTAATCTGACCGACACAGAGCAGAGGATTTTTTTGGTATGCCTCCATGGTTTGAATTTTGCAGTTCTGGTTGTATCACAGAAATTTGGCAACAATTACAATGTGTTATAGCAGTTCTTAACATTGCTCCGTCACCAGCCTGTCTTTTTTTTTTTTCTTTCTCTCTTCTAATTAATTAGACGAAGTTAATACCCCCCCCCCAAAAAAAAAAAGTCTTGTCTTGTTACAGAGATATCATATGCCTAAAATCCTCTGTTAAGTGCAGACTCTCAAGACTTCTTCCATAAATATCACTGCTATAATTTATTATATATATCTTTCAAATAATTGTGGAATTTAGAGATTTTGTGAGTTTTAAATGTGACTGTGTTGCTAGTTCACTTTGTTGACATTTATATTTCTTACATTTCAGGTGGTCGAGCAAAAAAACAAAGGTAATTTTCCATGTCCCATAATGGTCTAAATTTGGTTTCTGTGTCTGATTATCAGTCTGTTTGTAAGGCTTTCATTTTTATTTGTATATACACCCACATACTGTTGTAGTTTCCTTTCTTAATCTTGCTTGCCATATTGCTTCACTGCTACATTATTTGTAGGTCTTGTTTTTTTTGTCCTACATTTTGGTTAACTTCAATGTGGCTTTCTCTAATTCCCCTAAATGTTCCTGGTTTTCCCACGACAGTGCCAGAACTGACCAAGACCCCATCTTCCCAATCTCCTGCCGTTCCCTGCTCGGTCTCTCCTAGCCCTGGCCCTATCTCTTCTACAACATCCTCCACTGCCACCCCGGCTGCTGGTGCCCCCCCTCAGGGTGGGAACAATGCTAAGCGGTCGGCGGTGGCCAACGGACAGCCCTCCCCCAGTACCCAGGCCCCGCAACGCTACATGCCCCGTGAAGTGCCCCCTCGATTCCGTTGCCAGCAGGACCACAAAGTGCTACTGAAGAGGGGCCAGCCACCATTGTCCTCCATGCTGCTGGGAGGAGGCAACATTGGGGTAGACAGCCCCAATGCAACTGTGGCCACTGCCTCAGGTAACTGTCTTTGATTTGGTTTACAGTAGATATCGACCAATATTTTATTTATATATATATATATATATATATATATAAATAAAAAAAACTGATACCAATCCTGATTATTTGACTGTTTATGTTCCAGATAACCGATATGCAGAATGGATATTTATTTATTGTTTTCCTTCTGTTATTGACACAAGGATTACAACATCATTGAACAAACCATTTTATTTATAACAATTTTGTCAATTTCACTTCCTTCTTGCACACACAACACCAAAAAACATATTTATACACCAATAAATAGAGCGGTCTGAAAGATTGCAAAGAATAAAAAATAAAGTGCACTCTTAACTAAAATGTCTTTATTTAAATATAAGCTTTGATGAGGTAAATCGGTTACCAAGCTGCTTAAACAGCATATCAAGCGTTTTTGTAACGCATCTACTTTGTGCATTAATAGCTGTTATGATAAACAAAAGTTTATTAATTAAAGCAAAGCAAGTATACTTTACCTGTGCACACAGTTGTTTAGGTGTCTCTCAGATTGTAATGGCGGTCCTGCGCAATACTAAATCAAAACGTTCACAGGGTGGTGCCATTTATCGGTGGAGCCTATAATACAAAACTGATATCTGATTATGGAAAAATGCTCAAATATCGGTAAAACCGATTATTTTATATATATATATATGTGTGTGTGTGTGTGTGTGTGTATATGTATATATATATATATATATATATATATATATATATATATATATATATATATATATATATATATATATATTATTTTTTTTTTAAAAAAAACACTACATGATTTTAGGGGTGGAACTGAAATGCGATCTGGTGGTTTGGACCCCCCCCAAAATTACTACTAGGCTGCATTTGTTAAATGGGAAGATGAAGGTGTTCACTATACACATATGAAAAATAGTGTGCAACAGAAAAGTATTGTAATGAAGTTTCTGTTCTACCTTTTTTTTAAATTCAGAAATTGAGAGGCTACTGACTATGGTATTCTGAAGAGATTTGTTATTTTATTTTCACAGATACCAGCTTGGGTTCTGCAGGTCCAGCTGCTTCCTCTCTGCCCCACACATCATCCTCATCAATCGCTGCTTCTTCTACTACTACAAATTATGCAAATTCCATGTGGGGGGTGAGCTCTGGTAGCCAACCCCTCTCTCAGGGCAGGGAGAAGGTGATAGTGGATGGGTCAGACCTGGAGGAATGGCCTAGTATTGCTGCTGGGGATGGAGCCAGAACAGGAGATAAAGCCGTTTCTGGAGGTGCAGATGGCAATGGAATGCCAAACTGTAGTGCCTCATGGGGTGAAAGGCAACAAACGAAAGTTCTGGGAGGAGTAAATGAAGGTGGGAAAGGTGTCAGTTCTGGTAGCCCCTCTCCACCTACATCCTCCTGTTCAACCAATGAATGTATGCAGCCTAGTAGTGTTGTGTGGGGGTCCCAGGGAGCCACAGGTGGAAATCCAGTAGCAGCAGGATCATTGCCCTCCGTTTCCAAAGCCTCCCCTCTTTCAGGGACTGAGTGCTCCATTGGTGTCAACTGTGGGTTTCCAGGTGCCAACTTTAACCCTAATGCCAACCCCTCTGCTTGGCCAGCCCTGGTACCAGATGGGGCTGGGGCAGCTACAACAGAGGGTGGCTCCACTCCTCTCCAAAGCTCAACATCATTGTCTGCCAACAACTCTATTTCTGTGAATCAACCCTCTCATCAGCACCAACTTCACCAAATGCAATATAGAGACATAGAACCATCCTGTAGAGAATGGAGTGGTACAGCACTGGAGCCAGGAGCAGGACCAAAAAACACAGCAGTTATGGATGGGGCTGATGGAGACTGTGGAAGTACTGGGGGAGGGGATCTTTCAGCATCTTCTTCTTCTTCCACCTCTTCATCTACTTGGAGAGCTCAGCCTTTACCTGCAAATTCCAAAACGGGTGCCTCAAGAACTGATGCATGGGAGGGTGGAGCTGAGGTTAGTTCTGTATCTGCTGAAGGAGGAAACTCATGGGGGTTCAGTGGACAGGACGACAGAGGAGGGCCTGCGGTTGGGAGTACATGGGGCACTGGATCTCAGGGAGCATGGAATGGGGGAGTTGGTGAATGGGGTAATTCAAATAGTGTTGGCAATCCAGCTGGGGGAAATGGAGATGGCTCAAGCAGTAACAGCAGCACCAGTGGTGGTAGTGCTGGAAACCCTTCAGTTTCTTCCTCCACAACTTCAACTATGACAAGAGCTTGGGACAATCAGAAAGGTTCTGGAGACGGAGGAACAGGAGACTCCAGTGAGTGGGTCGGACAGGGAACCAGGGGTGGGGGAGGAACCTCATCCTCCAGTGGTGGGGGAAACTCAAGAAATGGCAATCAGCACCATGGCCACCACCGCTCTCATCAGCCTCCAAATGCTGAAGTGGCCTTACAGAATCTGCTCACCCGGCCTGACCTGGACCCCAGAGTGCTGTCCAATTCAGGATGGGGGCAGACACAAATCCGACAGAATGTGGCATGGGACTTGGAAAGAGAAGGAGGAACAGCAAGCGGAGCCAGATCTTCAGCTTCAAGCCATGTTCCACCATACTCTACTGTCACTTCAACCACTGCCCCGTCATCCTCGTCTTTGCATCTTGGTCAATCTCAGAATACCAACTTGAGCTCCAATTCAGTCCTCACACCCCAGTCTGTCTCACCACGTGAAGTCTGGGATAACAGTAGTAGTAGCAGCAGCAGTAGTTCCTCTCTGCCTAATCGAGGTCCACAGCCAGCTGCTAACAGTATCCAAAACCCTGTTGTTTCACAATCTGGTAATGGAGTGGGTCAGTTAGCAGGGGGACAGAACAAGCCTTCAGGAGGCTGGGGAGAGTTAAGTCCATCTGAGAAACAAGGAAAAGGTTGGGGCAGTGAGGGTCCCGAGTGGAGAGATAAGGTAACAGGGGGTGGATCAAGTGGATGGGGAGATTTTAGACAACAGGGTACTCAAGTAGGAGGTGGTGAAGAGTGGGGTAATAATCAAGATGAGAAAGGGACTGGAGGTTGGAATGAAATGGGTAGAGGGGATGGAGGAAACTGGGGCCAGAGAAGTGGTAATGAATGGGGGGAGCGGGAGACCAAAGCAAGCAGTGGGACTTGGGGTGATGGGAAGGATAATGGAGGTACACGTGTAGACTCAGAAGTAGGTACATGGGGAAGCTGGGATGAAGGCACACCAAGGAAAACTTGGGGAGCGGGAGGTACTGACACAGCCGGAGTTGGGGGAGGGGGAGACCTAGGTAGCAAATCTCACTCGGGTTGGGGTGGGAACGTACACAGTTCACAGATGCCAAACAGCCAGTCGACCTCTCTGAAAGGTCAGGCACAACAGCAGCAACAATCACAGCCCCAACAGTCACTGGACTCAGGGGCTATGCAAGGGGGCTGGGGAAGACAAGGAGGTCCTTCAGCCCCGAGCCAAAGTTCAGGGTGGGCCTCAGGGCCCATACCCCAAATATCCAGTGGCCCTGGGAGCAATTCAGAGCCAAGTGGTTGGGAGGAACCTTCTCCACAGTCTATTAGTAGGAAAAAGGATATAGACGATGGAACATCTGCCTGGGGTGATCCTAATAATTACAACTATGTCAATTATTGGGACAAGAACAGTGGCTCTTCTGGACAGGCACAACCAATGCAGTCTCAGCAGCAGGGACCTCCGCCTATGCCCGGAAGAGTAGTACCTACAAGCCTTGGGAATAGGGACATGAACCCCTCTCATTCTTCCAATAAGGGCCCAGCAATGGGTAAGTATGGTATTTGTTAGTTGTTACAATTGAATTATTTGAACTGGTAGCCACACTTAATTTGAACTGGTCAGTGAATTACTATTAACCAGTCACATGAACGGAAGCACCGTGTATGTGGGACTAGCATAATTTTTATTTTACTTAGCTATTTTGCACATTTGGATATGCAGTTAGTAGTTTAATAGCCTGTAATATGTAAATATTATTAATAAATTGTGCGATATCCAATGTTTTCCATGAATCTGCCTCTGACTGATTACTAGCTCCTTCCGGATGGGGCAGAAGCAGCTCTCCCTCTAGTCCATGTGTGGACAATGGCACTGCAGCTTGGGGCAAGCCTGTTGAAACGTCCACTGGCTGGGGTGATCCAGATGATGCTGGGAATGCGTCAGGTTGGGGAAATCCCCCCAACCCAATCAAGTCTGGTGAGGAAGCTGCATTCCTGCATTAAAATTTTGGTGCAATTGATATTCTGGTTATGAGCCAAAAACGCCCCACGAATTTTATTGGTTTCACCAAGGCTCGAAATTGTGACCATTTTGGTCACATATGCTCCTGGAAATTTAATCTGTGTGACCTTAAAATATATTTGGGAGCATTTTTGCAAATGCAAATAATTGTTGTGGTACAATGTGTCTTCATTTTTCTACATAATGTTTGTTAATTACTGCTCAATATGTGCCTGCTGTGAGCTGATAGTGACCTGTCCACCATTCTATCTAGTGTTACATAACCAATTAAACTTCTTTACATTCTTAACTTTAAATCACATTTTAGATTTGGTTAATATTCGCTGACAATCACTCCCATACACTGCTCTACGTTGTCACATGACAGGGAGCTAACTTGCACACAAAATATCAAGAGCTGAAGAGAGAAAATAAAAAGAACACCGAGTAAGCCACCAAAAGTTACAGATAATGTAACTCCTGGAGTTGGTGATGGCGATCATGTGGTGAATGTGGATCCACAAGCGGAAAAGAAGGTTTACAGTTTTTGAAGAGAGTGGCTGAATGATTTCATCTGGCTCTCCTATGAAAATGTCTCAATGCACTGCGTTTATGGTAAAGCCTGTGGAATAGAGGTATGGTGGCAAAAATCAGAGCACGTGTAAAATAAACGCACATGTGATTGTTATGGAAGCTCACACACGCATTTTTGCCATTCCAACCGTGAGCGGAAAATAGGTGCTCACGTGCCGAAAGGGGATACACAGAGGAAAAATCTCTGTTCTGCTCATGCGGACTTCTTATTTTTGTCAGCAGTGGGCCAGACCAACTGGCTTGACTGTAGCCTCAAATATCATTGGCTAGCTAATTTTTCCGGAAATCATTTCCGTCTGCTGCCTGCCACTGTGGCGAACCATCAGTGAAGTTACCTGTTCTTTCATGAGACACATGATTTCATCCACGGACACTCTTCATGAGTCTTTTTTTTTTTTCTTTTTTTCTTCTCTTCAAAGGCTCATTTTAAATTTAAAGCCCTGATTTTCTCAGCCAATGAACTTGGTGGATATTGTTTGTTTCAATAGGTTCAAAGTCTATGCAAGAAGGCTGGGGTGAGAGAGAAGGCTCTGTTAGTGCCTCTCGTCACTCTAGCTGGGAGGAGGAGGATGAAGGTGGTGTTGTGTGGAACAGTGCTGGATCTCAAGGCAGTAGCTCTTCATACAACTCTGGGGGCTGGGGAGGCAAGAAGGCTAACAAGGTATACTAAAATAACAAAGTTTACAACTGGATATTGTACTAGCTTAAATAAGCTGTACATCTACTGTTTGAAGCTGATGTGCTTGGTGTTTAGAATTGAAGAATCATGTCCTTTGTCACCCTCAGGGTTCAGTAAAAGGTGGTGACTCTTGGATGAACCCTATGACTAGACAGTTTTCAAACATGGGGCTTATGGTTAGTATTACATGAATAACTGAAAATGTTAATGTTTTAACACTTGTAAAACTTCAATAGTATAGTGTGAAATCATTAAACTAATGGAGTTGGCTGTTTTATAGGGAGAGGACCCCAGTAGCCGGCCTTTGGATTTGGCTCCTGGCCCTCCCCAAGATAAAAAGATGGATGGTGATAAACGAGGTATGGGTTTGAGTGACTACAATGGAGAGATGCGTAAAGGAGGGCGTGGAGGCGCAGGAGGTGTAGTCTTCCGTTCACCAGGTTCCAAAGAGGTGGGGCCTGCTGAGACTGGGCCTTATTATGATAAGGTAACACCCTAACTTGTCTCATACTTTTTTTTTTTTCGTTTTTTAAGTCTCTTAATTAGCATTTTGGATTGTTAATTCGGTGCCGTGTATCCTTATGTTTTCCTCTTTCACATTTCTTAACTTCACATACCTATTTCCTCTTTATCAAATCCTGTATTTGGCCCTGCCTGCTTTGCTCTCACTGTGATCAGCAGACCTTGCCTTTCACCAATCAGGATGGGTGCCTTGGGGAAGAGGGGCCTTGTTCTTCATATTCTCCACCCACTGTCTTCAAGCCCTCTCCCCTGTACAACCACCCCAACCCCCCTAGACAAGTAAGGCTCTGCCATCTCTCATAGCCCATCTCAAATTCACTACATCACCCCTGGCCAGTTTTAATTGCGTGTATAAATCCTTCATTACCCAAATCCAAGTGTCACCCCCAAAACTACCCCTTTGTTCTCCCTCCTATTCTCTGATGTTTGTTCTCTGTCTTGGTAAGCGCTTTATTCCCTTTTTGCATTCAGGACCTAGATTTTTTTTGGCTTACACTTTCACTTTCTCGTGACCCTCTGTCTGCAGATGGGTGGTCATATATTTGGGAGTGGTAGTGGAATGGCGCAGCCCAGGCACCAGCCAGGGATGCCATCCATAAACCCAACTGTGCGAGCGCAAGTGCCTCATCAGTTCCTGTCACCTCAGGTACATTATTTCTAAGGTTTTATTTTGCTTCTCTTAACTGGAATGTAGATTCAGCACCATATCAATTTATTTTTTATTTTACAGTGTACTGTCTGTTGCCATTTTAAGAGTTTATTTATTTATTTATTTTTTATTTTTATTGGCTAGACACATGAACCTTTTCTTGACCTTTCATGCATATTGACAGGGTTCGTACAAGGTGCTTGAAATACTTAAATTTTCCTTTTTGAAGTTTAAGAACTGAAAAACCTTGAATAGCCATTTTTTAATCTAGTGGTGTTTAAAAAGTGCTTGAAGTACAAAAAGTAAATTAATACGAAATCAGTAAATAACTTTTTTTTTTTTTTTTGATAGAACACGAATACGATCCTTTCACTGAAAAGATGGCAACCCGCTGCAGGCCCCCCCAAACTATTCACTCACTCATTTTGACCGAGACCGCTCCGGTCCACTTCTCAGACCCCTTTAATGGCTTTTCTTTTATTTTCCCCGACAAGAAGCACTTGGTGACAAATCTAGCGACTTTTTGGGCAAACCTTAGCTACTTTCTATAGAAGAGAGTGGGCAGTACTCCCCTGCTAGTGCGAGCTCCTGCTTTCCTGCTGCAGGTTCACCTCTCTGTGCGACTGCTCTGTTCAGTGAGGGGCAGAGAGGAGCAGCACATTTCAGTGTGCAAGAAAAAAATAAAATGAGCCATTCTGTCACTTCAAATTTTCTGAGTGATCGTTTTCCATGTACATATAGCCAAAATCCCAGCACAGTCATTGTCTTTAATTTATGTGTCTGGTGATTTCGTCAGACCAAGTCATTTTTCTAAAATCCTTTTTTTTTTTTTTTTTTTTTTTTTTTTTTTTTTTTTTTTTTTTTTTGCAGAGCAGCAGCTTGGAAGTGACTGCTGGTTAACATGTAGTCTTAATGGGCCACATTTCATACTCGTTTTATTGTCTGACAACAGAGACAGAAAAATATGTAAATGGAAATTCGACTGTATTAAAATACAGTATGTGAGCACAAAGTAGGAAAGAAGCAAACCAATGTAAATAACTGACACTAGGCAGAATGCTAATACGATGCAATGATGTAACATATGTGCTGATTAGTGCATGACCTCATTTAGTAACTTTCCATTGAAAGTTGGCAGGGTGCCCCAAAAGTCTTGGGGGGGTTAAATGTATTTTATTTATTTATTTATTATTATTTTTTTTCTCCAAATGTAACTTTATGTACAAAACATCCTCTACATGATTGCCATTTCTTTAACACACATGGAGTCCCAATTTTGGCCCCAGTTTGGCAACAGTATTGGATGTGATGTGCTTGCCTTGTTTCCTGTTAGTCCATTGCAGCCTTGAGACAGCTTCTAGATCCAACCATGAGAATGATTTCAATACGTTCTTATTTTGTCAAAGACCTTCTTAAAGGCTATCTGGGGGAAACCGAAAAACTAAGCATTAAAAATTTTGGAAGAAATTTTGTTAAATTGTTTAAATCCCCCTATGTATGGAGACTTGGACACCCTGTATTTTGACGTTATAGTGAAGACAAAGCAATGACTGGGAAATGCAAATTTAGTCCAACATGGCTGCAAAAAGCACCATATAAAATTGTATTGCTTTTTTTATTTATTTGTTTTTGTTTAGGGATTTAAAAAGAAGAAATAAAGAATATGTTTGAATGACACCTCTTGTATAGTACTTGAAAACAATAACAAATAGTTCTTGAAAAGTCCTGGAATTTCATTGTGAAGCATCTGTCCGGACCCTGATATTGGCAATAATAATCACTATTTTGAGAAGATTATCATTAGTTATCCCTTATGTTAGCTTGTTGCTAAGCTTCTCACTATTGTCCACTTTTGTTGCTGCACTGCAATTTCAGTCCAAATGTTACAACAATTTTTGAAGTTCAACTATAGAACAATTACAGTTATAGGCCTGAGTGACTAAGGTCAAAGTGCAATTAAAGTAGCTTTTTATAGGCTTTCTGTGCGCTGACAGAACAAACAAGACATGCTGTCCTGGAGGCGTCCATGTTTTTTTTCCACTTCGCATGCTGAACATGGCGAACTGGGAAATTAAGTCACCATGAATGCAGTGTTTGCCTACTACTCATCTCAAAACCTTACAAATAAATTTAGCTACAGTGGTGTGAAAAAGTGTTTGCCCCCTTCCTCATTTCCTGTTCCTTTGCATGTTTGTCACACTTAAGTGTTTCGGAACATCAAACCAATTTAAACAATAGTCAAGGACAACACAAGTAAACACAAAATGCAATTTGTAAATGAAGGTGTTTATTATTAAAGGTGAAAAAAAATCCAAACCATCATGGCCCTGTGTGAAAAAGTGATTGCCCCCTAAACCTAATAACTGGTTGGGCCACCCTTAGCAGCAACAACTGCAACCAAGCGTTTGCGATATCAATGCGTGCAATGAGGCTTTTACAGCGTCCTGGAGGAATTTTGGCCCACTCATCTTTGCAGAATTGTCCTAATTCAGTTACATTAGAGGGTTTTCGAGCATGAACGGCCTTTTTAAGGTCATACCACAACATCTCAATAGGATTCAGGCCAGGACTTTGGCTAGGCCACCCAAAGTCTTCATTTTGTTTTTCTTCAGCCCGTTCGGTGGTGGACTTGTGTTGGTGTTTTTAGGATCATTGTCCTGCTGCAGAACCCAAGTTCGTTTCAGCTTGAGTACACGAACAGATGGTCGGACATTCTCCTTCAGGATCTCTTGGTAGACAGCAGAATTCATAGTTCCTTTTATCACGGCAAGTCTTCCAGGTCCTGAAGCAGCAAAACAGCCCCAGACCATCACACTACCACCACCATATTTTACTGTTGGTATAATGTTCTTTTTATAAACTGCAGTGTTCCTTCTACGCCAGATATACTTGGACACACACCTTCCAAAGAGTTCCACTTTTGTCTCATCGGTCCACAGAATGTTGTCCCAAAAGTCTTGGGGATCATCAAGATGTGTTGTGGAGAAATTGAGACGAGCTTTGATGTTCTTTTTGCTCAGCAGTGGTTTTCTCCTTGGAACTCTGCCATGCAGGCCATTTTTGCCCAGTCTTTTCCTGATGGTGGAGGCATGAACGCTGACCTTAACTGAGGCAATGAGGCCTGCAGTTCTTTGGATGTTGTTGTGGGGTCTTTTGTGACCTCTTGGATGAGTTGTCGCTGCGCTCTTTGGGGTAATTTTGAGCGGCCGGGCCACTCCTGGGAAGGTTCACCACTGTTCCATGTCTTCGCCATTTGTGGATAATGGGGCTCACTGTGGTTCGCTGGTTTCCCAAAGCTTTGGAAATGGCTTTATAACCCTTTCCAGACTGATAGATCTCAATTACTTTCTTTCTCAATTGTTCCTGAATTTCTTTGGGTCTCGTCATGATGTGTAGCTTTTAAGGATCTTCTGGTGGACCTTACTGTGTCAAGCAGCTCCTATTTAAGTGATGCCTTGATTGTGAACAGGTGTGGCAATAATCAGGCCTGGGTGTGGCTAGAGAAATTGAACTCGGGTGTGGACAACCACAGTTATAGTATGTTTTAACAAAGGGGGCAATCACTTTTTCACACAGGGCCATGATGGTTTGGATTTTTTTTCACTTTTAATAATAAACACCTTCATTTACAAATTGCATTTTGTGTTTACTTGTGTTGTCCTTGACTATTGTTTAAATTGGTTTGATGTTCCGAAACACTTAAGTGTGACAAACATGCGAAGGAACAGGAAATGAGGAAGGGGGCAAACACTTTTTCACACCACTGTATGTGACAAACTTTGCATCCTGCATTTGATTATTTACAAAACTGTGTTCATTCAAAATACCACAGTTTGACATCAGCAGTGCAATATTAGGGAAGTAATAAAAAAAATAAAATAACATTACCTTAATGACAACGTTTGTTAAGATGTATATAGTTAATACAAGTACCGTAATTTACGGACTATAAGCCGCTACTTTTTTCACAAGCTTTGAACACTGCGGCTTAAACAATGATGCGGCTAATTTATGGATTTTTACGGGCTAACGAGTTTCATGCAGCCAAAACAATTAGCCTCGTCACATCGGACCAATGAAATTACCCAACGGGTCACAGTGGACCAATGAAACTGTTCGAATTAAATCTAACGAGCTCACACTACATTCTTCAGATCAGTCGTTTTGCGCTTCATGCACACCCCCTCATCAGGGAAAACACACAAAGAAATGCATATTGGTTGACGTCATGTCTCCACCCCGTCTTGTCATGTGTTGTCGAGTCACGTGTGTATTGGTATTGCCCGCAGCTGTTAGCAGTTTGGCTGTTAGCACTGTATATATACCCGGAGCCATGACACACACAGCGTGTTTAATTGGATATAGAGTTAGAATTAGATAGTGATTATAGCTAGTCTTTGTTCATGCCACGTGTCTTAGTTCTTGTTCATGTTTCCTAGCCATGTCCGAGTTCATGTCAAGGCTAGTTAGCTTATAGCATAGCTTAGCCTGTAGCCTAGTAGCTTGTAGCATAGCTTATAGTCTAGTAGCGGATAGTATAGCTTAGAGATGTATAGACTTAGGTATAGAATATAGATGTAGAAGTGGTTTAGAGTATAGATATAGAGTCTTTGTTTCATGTCATAGTTAATGTTTAGGTTATTTGGTTTAGTTCGCTTAGTTCATTGAGTTGGTCATGTTTTGTGTTGTATCTCTTGAGTCTGCTCTCCTCTGTTTCAATAAAAGCTCTCGTCCTAACTGCACTTGCATCCGTCCTGCTTCGTATACGTCACAAATCATGACAGTTACAACGTGGACACCTGGGCTTATAGACAAGTGCGGCTTATATATGTACAAAGTTGTTTTTCTGCTTAAAATTAGCGGGTGCAGCTTATATTCAGGTGCGCCCAATAGTCTGAGAATTACGGTAAATTAAATTGGCTGCGAGTCATCAGTTATGCTAGTTCTGCAGATTTGGGGTCTGTGTAGCAGTGAGCTTGACCACGGTGACATCCTCTGGTCTTGCTTCTTATTTTAGAGCATTGTATAATTGCTTTTGCAAAGTGATGGGCAAACAATTTCGTCTTTCTTTGGCTTTCATCCTGGTTGTAGCTGAACATTTTTCTATTTTCCCCTCCAAAGATATTTCTCAAATCTCAAACGTTCTTTTAAACACAGCAGTGCCTATCTGTGGTCCAGTAGACATTTTACTGTAGTCTGGTGTTGAAAAACATTTTGCCCTTATTGAATACATTAACTGTGTCATAAATCATCTGTTTGAATTATTGGTTAAATCCATTTTTTCGCTTATTTATTTATCTATTCCAATTTCATTATTATGCATTTTCTAGTTATTAATCTAAATAATGTAATGCTGTCAGTGAGTTTTAAAAAGGTTGTTGGTGTACTGGTTGATGCTGTCTAGGTGCCAGGCTCAGTGCTGAAGCAGATGCCTCCTCCAAGTGGGGGTGTTGGAGCAGTGGGTGGAGGAGTTTTCCCTCCTCAGCTGTCCCCACAACATATCGCCATGCTCAGCAGCATCTACCCCCCTCACATCCAGTTCCAGCTGGTGAGTGTCAGAGCAGGTGCATCAGTGCTCATTAGCTTAAATTAAGCTGGCATTGTACCATTAAATTCATGTATTCATTCAATGGTGTGGAGTTTTTATTTATTTTTTATAAATAAATCCTTCAATAAACTAGAAATAGAACCCTTGGTTTTGCAGTTTATAGTTTTTTTTAACTCTCTGATTCACTTCATCACAGGCATGTCAGCTGCTCCTGCAGCAGCAACCTCAACAGCAGCAGCAACAGCAGCTCTTACAGAACCAGCGCAAGTTCCCTCAGAATGTGCGTCAGCAAGCAGATCCCCAGCAGGTTCGGACCATTGAATGCAACACTGACTTAATTATTACCTTTACATTGATAAATCCAAAACTCTCACATCCTAGTATGACAATTCATGTACTTAATTTCTAATCAAAGCTGACTTTTGTGCATTTTCACTTAATAGCTTGCAAGAATCATGGCAGTACTCCAGCAGCAGAGACAGCAGCAACAGCAGGTCGGCAGTGTAGGGGGAAGCTCTAAACTTTCGCCATCTCACCTTGGAAGTGGTAGCCAAAAAATGCCCATGTCTGATTCACTGTCTCATCCTGGACTCGGAGTGGCAGACTTGCATCAAAAATCACCTGCCTATTCAGGTGAGTGCTCATGGTGACCTCCTTCAGTAAAGCTAACCTTTTAACTCTCTCTCTCTCTCTCTCTCGCTCTCTCTCTTTCTAGGTTAACTAGAGTTTTCTCACCTAATCTTTCATGTTTTTAATCCCAGGGTTTGGTTCTGGTGTGAATCTATCTGGTCTAGAGTTGGGGTCTATGGCCGGTGGTCTGAAAGAAAGTGGTGGACAGCAATCACGCTTTAAATGGATGATGGAGGGTCACTCACCGGCTCCCTCTTCTCCTGATGATGCACTTCACAAAAATGGTGAGTTT
Source organism: Ameiurus melas (assembly GCA_012411365.1). Classification (NCBI taxonomy): domain Eukaryota; kingdom Metazoa; phylum Chordata; class Actinopteri; order Siluriformes; family Ictaluridae; genus Ameiurus; species Ameiurus melas. Next base: position 21,160,335 of record CM022760.1, read on the forward strand.
ATTCTATGAGCCGCCCAACAGGGAGCCTCTAGGATGTTTGCAGAGTTGTTGTGTGTGTGGGTTTTTTTTTTTTTTTTAATATAAACTATTTGCTTTATGCTGCTGTTCCTAGGCCCTATTGCTAATTCTCTGAAGAGAGGAGGCTCCCCGTATTCTCAGTATGATATATTGGGCACTGAAGGTTTGGGTGGCCCTCTCCAAGGGTCCTCCGACAGCTGGCAGAGAACTCCTGGAAACAAAATGGGAACCAAGACTGGAACATCCAGCTGGCCTCCAGGTAAATATTCTTTAGGAACATTTATATAATGCTACATAATTACCTACAGTCAGCTCTGAGAATATTAGCTCATATGGTATAGATGGCAAAAAATGTTAATATTTTTTTAATCTAACCATTAATTAATTTAATGTTCTTACCAAAAACTTATCAAAAAACTACTTTTAACAAGAACTCCTCAAAATTGACAAAACATGATGCAACTGCAGTAGTAAGTTCACTTTAGTCATTCATCGATATGGGGAAGATTACAAAATACCCAAAGGAAATGTGGTGTGCTTCATAAATTTTGGCTATGGCTCTACAAATAGCTACACATCTGAAAATGCCCAAATCCACTCTTAGGGCAATACTTTAAGTTTAAATAATATCATAGCAAACCTGCCTGGAAGAGGACACAAGTGTGTTTTGCCCCAATGCACAGTGAGAAGTATGATTAAAGGCAAAATTTATTCAGGGTTTACTGTTGGAGACGTTTTGGTGTCACCATGTTTCCAATTAGATAACCTAAAATTAGACTGCAGTTCCATACCCATTATTTGGAACAAATTTTGTTAGGATGTTTTGGGTCAGAGCGCAGGGTTAGCCATGTTACAGCACCCATGGAGCAGAGAGGGTTAACGGCAGCTTGGAGGTGCTGAAGCTTGAGCCCCCAACCTTTTGATCAGTGACACAGAGCCTTAATTGTTGAACCACCAATGTAAACACCTTGACATTACTACAGGAGCTGGTTTAAAAAGTTGCAAAAAGGAGGGCTATATATAAAATAACCCAATCGCCACTGTTACTTAGGGTGTAGAATCTGATCATTTGGGGCTGTTTTTCTTCCACTTGGACATTGGGATCCTTGTTAGGATACATGGCACCATAAAGTTCCAACAGATTTGGCTCTTCTAGCAAAAGAGGGAATCAAAACATGCATCTAAACCCACACCTCTATAATCAGGTTTTTGACGTAGCCGCCCCAGTCCCCTAATCTAAATCCCACTGAAATCCTGTGTTCTCAAATAATCCTTGATAAGACGAGAATACAGAGTAAGGAATCTGAGAAGAGCTGGCACAAAGCACTAAATTCATTGATGCCAATAATTGTGACACGAGGTTTTGGTTAAAAAATACATTTATTTCTGTTAAATCTTTGACATCCTTCATGTTTTCATAGTGAAATTAAATAAAATTAACATCAAATAATTTTTTTTTCTATAACCTTTTTAAAGCCATCTTTAATAAGGGTGCCCAGAAATCTCAATCAGAATCGTTGTGTGTGTGTGTGTGTGTGTGTGTATTTTATCTTAACGATTATTATTTACTCTATGTTGGTGTAGAATTCAAGCCAGGGGTGCCATGGGAAGGAATACAGAGTGTTGATCCTGAATCTGACCCCTACATGACCCCTGGGAGTATGCTGAGTTCATCTGCAGTGTCAAGCCTCAGTGATACTGAGCACCAGTTGCTAAGAGATAACACAGGTAGCTACACTCACACCAGTGCAGCTCAGGGCTCTTCTTCCAAATGAAACTCAAGGCAAAATTAATATTTAAGCTGAAATTGTTTTTGTTTGTTTCCTCCCCGTCCTCCAGAATCAAACCCCTCCCTAAACACCTTGCTGCCTTCACCTGGTGCCTGGCCCTATAGTGCCTCAGACAGCCCCCTCAACAATGCACACAATTCAGGTGAAAAAGGTTTTTCATGATCCCCACCCCCAATGAACAAATAGCTCTATGATTCATTTACATTTCTGTCCCAACAGCCAAGTACGCGGCGTACAAGCCAAGCTGGCCTCCTGAGCCCATTGGACATAACAAGCCTTGGAAGACCAATAGAAATGCATCTCAGCTATCACGCCCACCTCCTGGACTGACCAATCAGAAACAGCCCTCTGTGTCCCCATGGGCGGGAGGAGCACCACGATTGGGGAGGGGTTGGGGTGGATCTGGAGGAAGCCAAGAAAGCAGATATGGATCTGGTATTGTCATGACTTTAGTATCATCCTGTGAAGCAAAAATGTCATATCTATGAGGCTATTTTTAGGTTGTTTGTTTCTCATTGATTTATTTGTTTGCTATCAGTCACAGATTTTTATTCCTGAATTAGTACTAATTATTGTCAGTGTTTTTGATCGTTTTATAGACTATAGTTGATAATGACTGATGGTCTGTGTGTCTGTTAAACAGGCTCAGCATGGAGTGATGGTGGAACCTCAAGGGGGAGTTGTTGGCTGTTGCTGAGTAATCTTACTCCTCAGGTGTGTTAATGAGAGAGGGGAGATATTGCATAGAGTTTTTATACTTAACTATACTGAATTTAGAGAAAGCAATGGTGAATTAACTTACAAGTAATGAAATTCTCTTCTCATGTTTAGATCGATGGTTCCACCCTGCGCACTATCTGTATGCAGCATGGTCCTCTGTTGACCTTTCACCTTGGACTAACCCAGGGCAGTGCTCTGATTCGCTACAGTACTCGCCAAGAAGCAGCCAAAGCTCAGAGTGCACTGCACATGTTAGTGTCTTTGTTTTGAATATATATATATATATATATCATTTTTTATATTAATTACACACAAGTGTTCTCTCTGTATCTAACCATATTGTTTTATTCCTCTTCAAAAAATTCTGTTTAAATATTTTGCCAGGTGTGTTCTGGGCAACACCACAATCCTGGCAGAGTTTGTGAGCGAGGATGAGGTTGCTCGCTATTTTGCACATTCCCAGGGTGGAAGCACCAGTGGAGGCGTTCCAGCAGGAGCAGCAGGGTCGTCCAGTGTAGGTGCAGTGGGTACTGGTAGTTCCGGCGAGAGAGAGCGGGCAGGAGGAGGCGGAACCTCTGCCACAGGAAGTGGTGGCAATGGGGGAGGAGTCGTGCCTGCAGGCTCTAGTTGGCAGAGTTTGGATGGTACGGGTGGCTCCCCAGACCCGGTCTCTGTCCAGGCACCAGGCCTGAACATCTTTGCCCAGTGGAGCAATGGTGCAGGTGGAGGTGGAGCAAGCAGCAATGCGGCGGGCGTTGAGCAGGGCAGGCAAGGGCTATGGGCTGCAATGCCAGCTGGGTATCCAAGCAGCAGCCTGTGGGGATCACCAGCTCTGGAGGATCGACACCAGATGAGCAGCCCTGCAGCTCTGCTACCTGGAGACCTGCTGGGTGGAGGCTCTGACTCTCTCTGACTGACACATTTACATACACACAAATACACACACACTGGCAGCACACACGTCATTGTGACATGAGTATACTGAAAAGCACCCAATTCTACATCCACAAGTAAGTAAATGCAGGTGTAAAAGCACTCTTAAACACAGGAATCTGGAGAATTTACATATGTTTATAGACGTAAAATAATTAGTAAATGTGTTTGCCAGCAGAAATATATAGACAAATTTCTTAAAAACAAGCACTCGGTCATATGGTACAGATCCACACTCAAATGTACTCCA